>CAUYQU010047076.1:0-15521 GCA_963574635.1 Cheracebus regulus | reverse complement strand
CTAATTTCCAGACACGTCATATCATCTAATACTTTATGAGAAGAGCAACCCTAAGACACATCATCATCAGATTCATCGGGTTGAAATGAAGGAAAAAATGCTAAGAGCAGCCAGAGAGAAAGGTCAGGTTACCCACAAAGGAAAGCCCATCAGACACAGTGGGTTTCTCTTGGCAGAAACTCTGCAAGCCAGAAGAGGGTGGGGACCAATATTCAACATCCTTAAAGAAAAGAACTTTCAACCTAGAATTTCATATCCAGCCAAACTAAACTTCATAAGCAAAGGAGAAATAAAATCCTTTACAAAAAAGCAATTGCTGAGATATTCCGTCACCACCCGGCCTGCCTTACAAGAGCTCCTGAAAGAAGCACTAAACATAGAAAGGAACAACCAGTACCAGCCACTCCAAAAACATACCAAATGGTAAAAAGCATTGACACAATGAAGAAACTGTGTCAACGAATGGGCAAAACAACCAGCTAGCATCAAAATGGCAGGATCAAATTCACACATAACAATATTAACCTTAAATGTAAATGGGCTAAATGCCCCAATCAAAAGATACAGACTGGCAAATTGGATAAAAAGTCAAAAACCATCAGTGTGCTGTATCCAGGAAACCCATCTCACATGCAAGGACACCCATAGGCTCAAAATAAAGGGTTGGAGGAAGATTTACGAAGCAAATGGAGAGAGAGAGAGAGAGAGAGAGAGAAAAGCAGGAGTTGCAATCCTAGTCTCTGATAAAATAGACTTTAAACCAACAAAGATCAAAAGAGACAAAGAAGGGCATTACATAATGGTAAAAGGATCAATGCAGCAAGAAGAGCTAATGATTCTGAATATATACGCACCTAATACAGGAGCACCCAGATACATAAAGCAAGTTCTTATGACCTACAAAAAGACAGACTCCCACACAATAATAGTGGGAGACTTCAACACTTCACTGTCAATATTAGACAGATCAATGAGACAGAAAATTAACAAGGATATCCAGAACCTGAAGTCAGATCTGGACCAAGCAAACCTAACAGACATATACAGAACTCTCCACCCAAATCCACAGAATATACATTCTTCTCAGCCCCGCATCACACCTACTCTAAAACTGACCACATAATTGGAAGTAAATCACTCCTCAGCAAATGCCAAATGCAAAAGGACAAAAATCATAATGATCAGTCTCTCAGACCACAGTGCAATAAAATTAGAACTCAGGATTAAGAAACTAACTCAGAACCGCACAACTTCATGGAAACTGAACAACAGGCTCTTGAATGTTGACTGGATAAACAATGAAATGAAGGCAGAAATAAGGATGTTCTTCAAAACCAATGAGAATGAAACCACAACTTACCAGAATCTCTGATTCTGACACATTTAAAGCAGTGTCTAGAGGAAAATTTGTATCAATAGATGCCCATATGAGAGGTAAGGAAGATCTAAAATCAATACCCTATCATCAAAATTGAAAGAGCTAGAGGAGCAAGATAAAAAAAAAAAAACTGAAAAGCTAGCAGAAGACAAGAAATAACTAAGATCAGAGCAGAACTGGAGGAGATAGAGACACAAAAAACCCTTCAAAAAATCAGTAAATCCAGGAGCTGTTTTTTTGAAAAGATCAACAAAATAGACCACTAGCCAGATTAATAAAAAAGAAAGAGAGAAGAATCAAATAGATGCAATAAAAAATGATAAAGGGGACATCACCACTGATTCCACAGAAATACAAACTACCATCAGAGATTACTACAAACAAGTCTATGCACACAAACCAGTAAACCTGGAAGAAATGGATAAATTCCTGGACACTTGCACCCTCCCAAGCCTAAACCAGGAAGAACTCAAAACCCCTGAATAGACCAATAGTAAGGGCTGAAATTGAGGCAGCAATTAATAGTCTACCAATCAGAAAAAGCCCAGGTCCAGATGGGTTCACAGCCAAATTCTACCAGACATACAAAGAGGAGTTGGTACCACTCCTTCTGAAACTATTCCAAACAACCCAAAAAGAGGGAATCCTTCCCAAATCATTTTATGAGACCAACATCATCCTGATACCAAAACCCGGCAGAGACTCAACAAAAAAAGAAAACTTCAGGTCAATATCCATGATGAACATAGATGCAAAAATATTCAATAAAATACTGGCAAACTGGTTGCAACAGCACATCAAAAAGCTTATCTATCACTATCAAGTAGGCTTCATCCCAGGGATGCAAGGGTGGTTCAACATACGCAAGTCTATAAATGTAATCCACCACATAAACGGAACCAAAGACAAAAACCATATGATTATCTCAATGGATGCAGAGAAGGCCTTTGACAAAATTCAACAGCCCTTTATGCTAAAAACTCTCAATAAACTAGGTATCAACAGAGTGTATCTCAAAATAATAAAAGCTATTTACGACAAACCCACAGCCAATATCATACTGATATTGGGCAAAAACTGGAAACATTCTCCTTGAAATCTGGCACTAGACAAAGATGCCCTCTCTCACCACTGCTATTCAATATAGTGTTGGAAGTTTTAGCCAGAGCAATGGGGCAATAAAAGGAAATAAAGGGTATTCAATTAGGAAAGAAGGAAGTCAAATTGTCTCTATTTGCAGATGACATGATTGTATATTTAGAAGACCCTATCGTCTCAGCCCAAAATATCCTTAAACTGATAAGCAACTTCAGCAAAGTCTCAAGATAAAAAATCAATGTGCAGAAATCACAAGCATTCCTATACACCAATAACAGACTTAAAGAGAGCCAAATCAAGAATGAACTGCCATTCACAATTGCTATAAAGAGAATAAAATACCTAGAAATACAACTAACAAAGGATGTAAAGGACCTCTTCAAGGAGACCTATGAACCACTGCTGAAGGAAGTAAGAGAGGACACAAACAGATGGAAAAACATTCCATGCTCATGGTTAGGAAAAATGAATATTGTGAAAATGGCCATACTGCCCAAAGTAATATATAGATTAAATGCTATCCCCATCAAGCTACCTATGACCCTCTTCACAGAACTGGAAAAAACCACCTTAAACTTCATATGGAACCAAAAGAGAGCCCACATAGCCAAGACAATTCTAAGCAAAAAGAACAAAGCTGGAGGCATCATGGTACCTGTCTTCAAACTATACTACAAGCCTACAGTAATCAAAACAGTATGGTGCTGGTACCAAAACAGATATAGACCAATGGAACAGAACAGAGGCCTTGGAGGCAATGCCACACATCTACAACCATCTGATGTTTGACAAACCTGACAAAAACAAGCAATGGGGAAATAATTCCCCGATTAATAAATGCTGTTGGGAAAACTGGCTAGCCATGTGCAGAAAGCAGAAACGGGGCCCCTTTCTGACACCTTACACTAAAATTGACTCCAGATGGATTAAAGATTTAAACATAAGACTTAGCACCATAAAAACCCTAGAAGAAAACCTAGGCAAAACCATTCAGGACATAGGCCTAGGCTATGTCCTAAGGACTTCATGACTAAGACACCAAAAGCATTGGCAACAAAAGCCAAAACAGACAAATGGGATCTAATTAAACTCCAGAGCTTCTGTACAGAAAAAAAAAAAATCATTATAATGAACGGGCAACCAACAGAATGGGGAAAAATTTTTGAAATCTACCCATCTGACGAAGGGCTAATATCCAGAATCTACAAAGAACTAAAACAGATTTACAAGAAGAAAGCAAACATATCCATTCAAAAGTGGGCAAAGGACATGAACAGACACTGTTCAAAAGAAGATATTTATGAGGCCAACAAGCATATGAAACAATGCTCATTATCACTGGTCATTAGAGAAATGCAAATCACGCCAGTTAGAATGGCAATCAATAAAAAATCTGGAGACAACAGATGCTGGAGAGGATGTGGACAAATAGGAACACTTTTACACCGTTGGTGGGAGTGTAAATTAGTTCAACCATTGTGGAAGACAGTGTGGCAATGCCTCAAGGACCTAAAAATAGAACTTCCATTTGACCCAGCAATCCCATTACTGGGTATATATCCAAAGGATTACAAATCGTTCTATTATAAAGACACATGCACACATATGTTCATTGTAGCACTGTTTACAATAGCAAACACTTGGAACCAACCCAAATGCCCATCGATGATAGGCTGGACAAAGAAAATGTGGCACATATACACCATGGAATACCATGCAGCCATAAAAAATGATGAGTTTGTGTCCTTTGTAGAGACATGGAAGAATCTGGAAACCATCATTCTCAGCAAACTGACACAAGAACAGAAAATCAAATACTGCATGTTCTCACTCATAGGTGGGTGTTGAACAATGAGAACACATAGACACAGGGAGGGGAGCATCACCCACTGGGGTCTGTTGGGGGGGAATAGGGGAGGGACAGCGAGGGGTAGGGAGGTTAGGGAGGGATAACAGGGGGAGAAATACCAGATGTAGATGACAGGGATGGAGGCAGCAAACCACATTGCCATGTATGTACCTATGCAACAATCCTGCATGTTTTGCACCTGTACCCCAGCATCTAAAGTGCAATTATATGCATATATATATATATGTATATATATATAATGTCTTAATTTAAAGCATTTCACGAGGGATATGTTGACTTAGTTGGACACTAGGCAGTGCATAGACAATAACCACAGCAGAGGTCAATGGACTCAAAATAACAAAACCAAAAAAGTACCACCAGGCGTGGAGAAGAGCACAGGGTCTGAAGTGAGAAGGTCTGAGTTCAGGCTTCATTCCATCAGTTCCTAGATGTGGGACCAAGGGCAAGCACCTAACTATACCAAGCCTGTTTCCAAATGTGAAGACTTGCAATCAAAAATAATGTTTTTGACCTACACCAGAGTGAGCACGTTTGGATAGATGCTACTTACTAAATAAGACACAAAAGTTGAGAGCTAATTATTGGTATAAGATGCTGTGCAAAAATAGTTGAGTTAAAGAAGATAACTCATCAGCCTTTCCCTACTAATCTGTAGACAGAAACACTATCTTCCCCCAAGGGCCAAATAAGAAATATATGCCTGTTTTCGATTTCTCTTTATCAACCTCCACACCAAGCTCTGCCATTCTACCATGTCAATTCTTCTCTAATATGTCTCCTTCTATTCTAAAACCCCACTCTCTGCTTTGAGTGGGGTTGTGACCATCTTTAGCATGGACCCTTGCAGTACATAGTCTTCTTATCCAGGCTTTCCCAAGCTTTCATGCACTGTATCTACGAGTTCACATCTGTGACTTCAGCCAACAGCAGACTGAATATATTTTTAAAAAACAACAAAAGTAACAACACAACAATACAAATAATACAAATATAAAACCAACACAGTAGAATAACTATTTACATAGCATTTGCATTGTATTAGGTATGTCTGATAAGCAATCTAGAGATGATTTAAAGTATACTGGAGGATGTGCATAGGTTATATGCAAATACCATGCCATTTTATATAAAGGACTTGAGCATTTGTGGATTTTGGTATCCTCTGGGATACTGGAGCCAATCCCTTATGGATACCAGGGGATGACGGTACACATCACCTGGGATCTGTTAAAATGTAGACTCTCAATCAGTAGTTACTCAGGCTGTGTCCTGAGAGTCTGCCTCTCTAACAAGGAGGGCCAATACTGCTGTTCCATGGACCACACCGTGACTAGAAAGGCTCTAACAGTGTCCCTGAATGTAGTCTTACACCTGCCATGTAACCCATTATCTTCAAAGTCCCCAGGGTGATCTTTCCAAGGCATGAAAATGACAATGTTGTTCCCATGCTTAAGACCTGCAGTGAGAAGCCAGATTCAACATCAGGATTCTCACACCTGGCTGCAGATTTCAATCACTTAGGAAGCTTTAACCAACCAACCAGACAGACAGTGCCCAGACCCCAGGTGAGACTAATTAAATAAAACTACCCAGAGGTGGGCCCCAGGCCAAGGTATTTTTAAATAACCAACTTCCCAGGTGGGCTTAATGTACAGCCAGAGTTAAGAATTCCTGACCAGCAAGGGTAATTTCAGCCCAAAGACTTAAGACTCCCCACATAATTTAACACTCACAATAAACCCAAATAGATTTTCTTGTTCCCAGGGGAAGAAACTGTGGCCCCAGAAGGTTGAGTGCCTCACCCCAGGTCATCCAGTCTGTAAGTGCTCCTCGTCTGAGACCTGAGACCCAAAGTTTTCCACCACATGAGCGCTGGAAGAAAAGGTGAAAGTGTGATGTACAGGAGTCCCCAGTGCATCATTTCACAAACACATTTGCAATTGTTTTCAGCATCTCCTATTTATTCCCCAAACCCCCGTGGCCTTTGATGAATTCTGGAGAAGAGGAATTGCCTGGCATTTTCAACCAAGTGCTCTGATACTTGAACACAGCAGTGGATGGAAAGTGACAGCACCTTATCAGTCACTGTGTCCCAATGGCTGTCAGAGCTCTTTCCTCTCTGCCAACAGTGTGGGCTGGGTTCCCTGGCTCGCAGAGTGGTGAGTGATGCTTCCACAAGGAGATGTGACATCTCAAAATGTCAGATGCACCCATTGCAGCTGTCAGCTTTTATGGCCAGTGATATTTATCAGAAGGAAACAATTAAGTCCCCCCAAACCTGGAATCTCCCTTGGAACTCATGGGGGTAGTGACAAAAATGTATCTGAGAGAGGCATCTGAGCTGAGAACCTGCCTTAGGACCCCCTTCTATGGGACAGCAAGGGGCACTTTACACACATGATTTTGTTCAATGCTGAATGCAATGCCAGGAGCTCTGTGCTGGATCCTTGCATTGCAGATGACAAAGCTGAGGCTCAGAGAGATGATGTGACTTGCCCAAAGCCATACAGATGGGACAGGCATGGCCAGAATTAGCCTGAAGTCAGACGCCAAATCTGTGGCCTTTCCAAAGTTAGGCTCCTGGCATCCAGCATGGAGCCCCACGTGGCAAAGGCACTCGATAAACACTTGTTGAGTGAATGAGTGAATGAATGAATGAATGTCCCATGACATACTGCCTTGAAAGACAGGCTCCATCAGCATCTGAGACAAGCAATGCCACTTTCCCTTGCCTCTGTTTTTCATGAGTAAAATACCAGTTCTTTAGGATTGGTGTGGGGATGGCTGGTAGAAATTTATTTTCATTTCTGCTGCCTCGGATGGGTTCAACTTGGTGATACTGAGTTCAGGTTAAAGGGAAGTGGGTCCCAGGGACAGAGGTCCAGGAGCTCTTAGGTTCAGGCAAGTCCCTTCCCTGCTCTGGGCCTTTGGGTTCCTTATCTATGAAACTGGGAGAGTCACATGAAATGGACATTGAAATCCTATACCTTATGGATGTTCTTGGATCCAGCAAACCCAGTAATGCTTACTGATGGACAAGCAGTAAAGGTTTTGAGGGTTTTCTCCCCATGCCCTGGTTCATCCCCATCAGAGCACCTCTGCTTGAACTGGGCTGTGAGCAGCATGAAGGAGGCAACTGGTGTTCAGCTCCTTCCGTGGCCCTGTAGGCATCATCTGCCTCCTGCCCTGGGCATGCTCTTTCCTTCCCCATGGCAAAGTTCTCCTTCGTCAAGCTTCCAGCCTGGCATTCAGGACCCCATGTGTCTGGGCCCAACCTTCCCCTTCAACGGCATCTTTCATGGCTCCTGTTCTGCCCTTCATGGCCCAGCCAGCTTGAGCCACCTGTTCCCCAAGCTGCCCTACCCATTCCCACCTCTCTGCCTCTGCTTGGGCTGCTCCCTCCACCTGGAGTGCCATTTTCCCAGCTCCACCTAGGGAGACCCTCCTCATCAAACACCTCCTTCCACCAAGTTCTCCAAATACTGCCTGTTCCCACGGCACTTTGTTCTACATCTGTACTTCATGTCTTCATTCACTCACTCGCTGATTTTCTACTCATCCTTTTGGGAGTTTATTGAGCACTTGCTGAGTGCCAGGCACTATGCTATGTACTTATCATATGTCACCTACTCTCTTCAGCTACCTGGGAGGCAGGTTTCAAAGTTATCCACATTTCACAGATGAGCAAATGGAGACACAGAGAAATCAAAGTCACCCAGTACATCCATAGCAGAGTGTGTATTTAGACCATGTGGTTTGACCCCAGCTCCCAAGCCAGCCTCTCTATCTAGTGTCTCTTCTGCCAGATCCTGGGCTGCTGCAGGATAGGGGCTGTCTCTTCTTGCACCCAACATTCATGCAACATGCAGCCATTGAGTACCTACTGTGTGTCAGATGCTATGATGGACACTGCAGTTCTGTAGGTGCGATGGGGTCTCTCACTCTTGTAGGGTGCCCGGCTTGGGGTTTGGCTTCATAAAGGATCCTTTGAGATTCCTTGCTGAGTGGCATGGCTGGTAACACTAGGTGAAGGGCAGGATTCAGAGCAAGGTCTGAGGGCAGATCCTTTGATAACTGCACTGGAAGCAGGACACTGATGAGGGCAGGTGGGTGCTTAGAAACAGGGGGATGGTACTCCCTGAAGGTCACTGAAGCAGGTAGAGCTGGTACTCACTGAAGGTCAGGGAAAGCTGAGTTGAGAATGAAGGATGACAAGCCTCACCACTTCACATTGGCCCAGGGCTGCTCCCAATGCTTAGATTCAGACTGCAAATTCCACCTGCCACAGAAACAGGGCCAAGACGGTGTGCATGGGTGGCCAGAGCCAGCCACCTGTCACCTCCACTTAGGGGCCAGCCCCCTTCACAGAGTAAAACTCTGGAAGGCAGATGATCTGGAGAGGTGGACATGGTGCCAGGCTCTCTGCTTCAGGCTTGGTATCATTTGTGCATCAGACAGAGGAGTTGCTGTCTGGTTGTTGCATCTTGTAGGTTGGTTTCCTTTGAAGCTTCAGGTGAGAGCTCCAGAAATTTCCATCGCTCCTTGCCCTAGTTAAGCAGAAGCCCTGCAATTCAGCTTAATGTAGCATTCATTTGCTCACCTTGTTTTGTGCTGAGTGTGGCATTGGGCACATGAAGACATGAATGAAGGATGAGGAAAACAGGGGCAGGGCCCTGGAGAGGGACACAGAGTGTGCAGCTTGCTGTATCCCCAGGCAGGCAGGGCCACGGTGCTGTCATTGATGAACAAGATGGCACCAGGATGGCCTCAAACAAAGAATGAGGGGTCCACTGCATTTAAGGAAAGCTTCTCAGAGAAGGTGAAATTTGAACTGGGCTGGGAAAGGGTGAGGTTTTGACAGGCTGAGAAGGAAATATTAAGGTAATTTCAAACAGTAGTGTGTGCTTTATTCTAATGAAAGGACTCAAATGCCTCTGGTCTGATGGTGGCTCTCATGAAGCAAGTGACACAAAACCCTCTTGCTGCCTTGAATCTTCTCCCTTCCTGGTTTCCTGTTGCAAGAAATGCTCCTGACTCTCACCCATTCAGTCACCCAACCACCCTTCACCTCCTTATTCAATGAATATTCCAGGCCTGTCCGGCTTAGCTTTAAAATGACTCTCAAATGTTCTGTTTCTCTCTATTTGCAGCCCCATTGACTGCTCACACCACCAGTGATTCTTCACTAGGCCACTACGACACCCTCTCAGTTCTAGGCAGAGTTCATTTTGCTTTCCTCTGTTTTCCCAAAAGCACTCTGAGCTTATTTTTCTTATTGACATCATCACATGGCATTTCACGATATTTTGTGTCTGTGGGCACCTCATTCCTTTATCCCAAGCACAACAGCTGTAGCATAATAGATGCTCAGTAAGCACCCATTGAAATGTCAGGTTGGAGCTGCCTCTGCTTGTCAGTCCACATGGTGTTGGCTTTCAAGATTGAACTGATGGGGACCCAGCTAACTGGCTTTGTCCAGTTGATCTGTCTTTCAAAAGAGACAGTCCTATCAGGCTCCATTGGCCATAAAGGTGGGCATTTCCAGGGGCTGCTGAGGACTGGGCAGCAGTATTCTGAAAGGAGCCAGGGGAAGGCAGCATAGTTAGAAATTCCAACTGCAGACAAGAGGGGAGATGTGAAGATGGTGGTTGGAAGCAGGGCAGGTATAGTACCATTCCCATAAAACAGAGATCCATGAGCTTTGTATTAGTCCATTTTTGCATTGTTATATAGAAATACCTGAGACTGGGTAATTTACAAAGAAAAGAAGTATAATTGACTCATGATCTGAAGGCTGTACAGGAAGTATAGTGGCTTCTACTTCTGGGGAGGCCTCAGGAAGCTTCTAATCATAGCAGAAGGTAAAGGGGGTGCAGGTGTCTCATGGCTAAAGCAGGAGCAAGAGAGCAGGAGGGTAGGTGCTGCACTCTTTAAATGATCAGATCTATGAGAACTCCCTCAGTATCACGAGGACAGCACCCAGAGGGGTGGTGCCAAACCATTCACAAGAAATCAGCCCCCAGGATCAATCAAATCACCCCCTCCAGGTCCCCCCACAACATTGGGGATTACATTTTAATATCAGATTTGGGCAGAGACACACATCCAGACTGTCAGTCTGTAACCACAGGGATTTATTCACCTCCTAGAGTCTCTGCTACTTTGCAAAACTGAGGAAGACCAGCCAGGTTTGGGAGGGTTTGCAGGTTTCCGGGATCTCTGGAATGGCAGACAGCACTTGCACTGTGAAAAGATTTCATTAAGAGTCCAGAGACCCAAGCGGGGATTCCACCACAAGCAGTGGAAATTTCCACCTGCATGAAGAGTGCCCCCAACTCCCCTCTCTTCAGTGTGCCATGTAAGCCTGCAGCACCAAGGGAGCATTTGCCACCTGATGAGGAGCAGTGGTCACCTACTGATGCCAGACCCTGGCATAGAGCCAGGCCCACTCAGCCTAGAAATAACCACGCCTCTGTCCCCATGGGGGGTGGCAGCTCCCATCCCCATCCCAGTGATGATCTCTTAGGAGAAGCAATTTTCAAATATTTTGTGACACTCAGAATTTATTTAAACTCATAGGCAAGAGTTCTGGGTAGACTCTTGCTTGGAGGAGTGATGCCATCTGAAAGCGTCTGCGGGATAGACTCATGGAAGAAGCTGGGGTCTCTGCACACATGTGCCACCTTCAAGGTTGTAAAGGGAGGCATAGGTCCTGTGCAGTTGTTCAGAATGCAAGAGAGAAATGGAGAGAGGGGAGCAAATAGACTCAGGAAGATAGACTGACTGACTTACTTGTACTTTAGAATGATAGTAAAAGAGCGTAGAACCTAGAATGAAAGCCGGGATTAGGAACTGGTTCTGCTACTCACTGGCAGTGTGACATTGAGAGAAGTTGCTCCCCTCTAATTTACAAAATGGGAATGATTGTTCTTGCTCAAGTTGGCTGGGAGGGTTAATTTAGAGAAGGTAAATGAATGTGCTTGGCAGACTGGAAAATCCTGCACGCTGAGAAGCCAGTTCAGGGAGCAGTAGGACATCAGCATGGCGGATGGGGACTTCGGGCATCTGGTTTAACCTTGAGTCCAGTGCACTGCCTTGGTCAGATCTGCAGCCAGACAAAAGGGCTAAGAGAGAATATGAGAGGAGAGATCAGAGAGGCTGAGGTCCTGAGAGGGGGAGCCCCTAGATACATTGGTGTCAGGGCAGAGCCAGTGGTTCAGGAGTCATGGCTTCCATTATCCCTGCAGAGAACAGACCCTGAGGACTGGCTTGATGCTGTTCCTGCTTCACCAAAGGATAAGCAGAGTTGGGCTAAAGGGCATTTGGAATAAGCACCCAGGAGAGGCCTGAAGACTGTGCAGGCAGGAAGAGTCAAAGCACAAAGTTCCCAGGCTTTAATCATCCTGCTTCTCCAGTGTCCCTTGCATCCACTTGTCCAGACCTCCTACCCCAGTCTGCCCTAGTTCAGGCCCCATCATATTTCCCATTAAGCTGATATGGTTTGGATGTGTGTTCCCTCCAAATCTCATATTGAAATGTTATTCCCCATGTTAGAGGTGGGGCGTGGTGGGAGGTGTTTGGACTGTGGGGGTGAGACCCTCCTGGATGTCTTAGCACCATCCCCTTGGTGAGGAGTGAATGTTTTCTCTGGGTTCATGCAAGAGGGTTGTTTAAGGAACATGTCCCCTCCCCTGCTCCTTGCTCCTGCTCTCATCCTGTGAGGTACCCGCTTCCCCTTTGCCTTCTGCTGTGATTGGAAGCTTTCTGAGGCCCTCATGAGCAGCAGATGCTGGCATAATGCTTCTTGTATAACATGCAGAATTGTGAGCCAGTTAACCTCTTTTCTTTGTAAATTACCCAATCTCAGGTATTCCTTTATAGCAAACAAAAACGGCCTAATGCAGGAGCATTACAACAGTTCCATCACTGTCCCCCAGCCTGCAGCCTCCACTGCGCCATTCATTTCCAACAGCTTTCAGCTGGGCCATATGAAGGCACATCTCAGTATGTCTTTACGTGGCTTGAAAATCTTCAAATTGGTTTCCTCACAGATACTGCCTAGAGCAGTTTCCCAAATGATCTTCCAGGGTACACTAATTTCTGCAAAGTATTAATGGTGTTCCTTGGTAAAAAGGCTCCATGCCCAAATTGCATTGGGACTGCTGGGCACAGCAAAGGCAAGCTTCTGCACAGCCGGACTCCTCAGCGCCCTACCATGTAGGCGGTACCGTGAAACTCCCAGAGGGGAGGATGGGCCACTGTTCTCTAGCTTACTGGGGACACCTTCTTCCTCTCTCTTTTGTGGAAGTAGAATTCCATCAAACACAGTGTGGGGAAATGTGGCCTAAAGAATGAAATCCAGATTCCTTAGGCCAGCATTCACGATATCCTGTGTTAGGTCCTAGGATCATGGAGAATTGAGTTAATTATATCAGAATGTGATTTCTGCAACCACAGAAGCCTCCAGTGAGAGTAAATGGACTTGAAGCAGAAGAGATCTGCCACAATCCTTGGGATGGTGCCATAGGTGGGAATAGGTGGATTCACGAGGGTCAGTAGCCTGGAGGCTCTGTGCTTAAAGAAGGATCTGCTTAGAAAGGAAGCTTCTGGTTGAACACTTTAAAGGGAGACCACTGGCATGAATATAGTACTAAAATCTGCCCTACTCATCTGAGAAATGGCCATGATAAAGGTAGAGGACATAAGAGTGGGAACAAACTTTGGAAGTCACACAGTTTGGTGGTCTCATATTAGTGTTCCTAGCAGTAACCTGGAGGTACTTGTTAGACATGCAGCCCCCACACCCCCTCAACACACACATGTTGGAAATTTTAGCACAGCAGATCTGAAATGGAACTTGGGAATCTAAATTTTAAACGTTCCCCAGATGATTTGAATGAGTATGGTCTTATATGATATTTCCATATATATTGATCCAATCAATATTGGCTAATAGATATTGATCCATTCTTTGTTTCATAAGGATAATGAAGCTGAAGCCCATGCAATCCATGAGGGGCCAGGCCATGGTTGAGGTGCCTTCTAACTTTCCAGCAGGTCTCTCTCCACTTTACCAGGTCTGAGTGAGCTGGAAGTCACCCCTGGGAGAAACAGGTTTTGGAGAGACAAGGAGCAAGTTGTGTACTCTCTGGAGGGCTAATCTGGAATTTTAATTCCATAAACACAGGAAGCAAGTACAGAAGATTCTAAGGGGGTGGCAGCCATGGTAATTTTAACCAGCTGGTTAGAGTACAAAGAAGTATTCAGGGTGAGAGAATTATGCTAGGTCAAGAAATAAAGCCTTCCATGGAGAAAGGGTGGCAATGACATGCTTCTAGGGAGGCCCAGCCGTGCTCCAGAATGTTCTCACCTAGAATAGTTGAAGAGTTAGTCAATAGCCACAAGTATGTTTCAAGCATTAGTGCTTTAGGTCAGGAGCGGAGTCTGGGACAGGGACTCAGAGACGTGATGCACTGAGGGATAAAGGGACTGGGAGAAGTAGGACGTGGTGGGAGGAAACAAGCAATGATGTGGACTCCACTGAAGTCTAGCTTCCTCTGGTCCCATGGAGAACTCAGGAATGGAGCATCAGTTTAAAAGCGATATCTTGCATTATGCCCTGAGGTTCAGCCATTGTTGGCTCTGCTGAGCTGTTCCCACGTCGAGGCAAGGGCAGGATTGCTGTACTCTCATATCAGTCTGTTAATGGCTGCAAGCTGCTCCTGCTGGGAGGTGGGTGGGAGCTACCCTTTCAGAGGAGGTGGCCTCCTTCAGCTGAGAACATTTCTCCAGAAAAGGGACAGCTGTGACTTGCTAGCTGCCAATACTCAGAGCAGGTGGGAGCTGGAGGTGTGGCAGGGTAGATGGGATTTGGCGGGGAGCACACAGCATCCATCACCACCCAACTGCTTCGTACCCTATGGAGGGGAAAACTGAGGTCCTGAGAGAACAGATGACTTGCTGAGGGTCACATGGCTCAGTTCCTGAGTTTGGAGCTCTACTGTCACCATGTCGCTTGTTTTCATCCACAGATCCTTGAAGCCAAAGGGTGTCGCTGGTGGAATCTGTTTGTCGTTTCTCAGCAGAGCCAACAACTGCTGAACTTCAAGGCATGCTGCAAAATTTCTCTTTAAAACTGGTGCCATATTGATTTTTTTCAGGACCTCGTCCTTGCTGCATCTATCCGATACACTGTAATGAATTACTTTCTTTTTCTGCTTGTACCTGGGGGTGACTTTATCGTAGAAAGGGCTACTTTAAAAGGAAAACAGACAGCAATGTCCTCTTCAATATGTTTCCCCGATGGATAAAAATGCATTCTCAAATGAACACAATGTTGGAATCATAGAATTTAGCACTGGAAAGGGAATATCAGAGACAATCTGGGGATCTGTGGGGTGGAGGGGGGACATTTCAGCATCCATGATGCAGCTTCACTCACTCTTCCCCACATATCTTTTCCTTGTCAGGTTTTGACTACAAGTCTGCAGGTTTGCAGTGGCAAATTTCTCCTCTGACCCCACTCTATTAATCAGACACGTAGCAGCAGAGTAGGCAATAAAACAACATCCCAGGATTTCCTGTGATGTCACTGGTAGCCTATTAGAACTTCTCATTACCGCAAGATAATCTGAGCCAACACCTGAGCCAATATCATTCCATCCAAAGCAAAGAAGCTTGGCATTTTAATTAACTTGTGTGGCCTGGCCATGGACACATGTAAAATTCTCAGGGGTGTTTTGAAATGTGAAAACAGTTCTTGGATCTCAGTTTCGACCTTCAGATGCCTCTAGGGGTCTAGGAAGGCCCACTTGGGACTCTGAGTATTTTCAGATTGCAGATGGAGAAGCTGAAGCCCAGAGTGGGGAAGTGATTTTCCCAAGGCCACATAGCAAAGAAGATAAAAACCTGAAACTCAAGGTCAGACATTTCCTCAAGACATCAAAGGTTAGAGCCCATGAGATAATGAGTGAAAACATGCATAGTAAACCGTAAAGCTGTCTCCATATGTATGTGGTAGGCCTCCTTGACTCCATTCTTTTGAAAGATTGCCTTGACAAGCAGCAGGACTGAGAAGTCATCAGAAACATGAAAATGCGAGGACTTATGGTTTTTTTTTTTTTTTTTTTTTTTTTTTTTTTTTGATGGATTTGTACTAATGGGTGAGTGCAC
>CAUYQU010047070.1:0-77174 GCA_963574635.1 Cheracebus regulus | reverse complement strand
CTTGGTTAAAGTACAAGGACACAGAATGTGTACTATGTGCCTATCAACATGTCTAACAGCTCCATAGGACAGGGCTTCTAGAAAAAAGGCAAAAAAGCTTTTGAACAAAGTGTTTAAAATAAACTATTATTTCTAAAACTTATGAATTTTTCTTAAACAAGAAAGGAAACTTTGGAGAGGAACTTTTCTACTTCCCACAGGGAGGATAATTGTTGAGCTGAATAAAGGTTCACTAGAGACTTGGCTGTATGGCCAGCACTCTGCCTTATACATGTAGCTTCATAAACCATCAATGTTCAAGGCAGTCTGGATAAAGCTCCCTGTACCTTACAACCCAAAGAGCCTAACAGATGAGCTTTCCCTCTGGCAACTGCACTCTGCACAAACCATATAAATTAGTACTAAAATGTTTGATCCACTAGTTTTTATCTCCCAATTGTAAGACCTGAGGTCTTTTTGATTAGCCTAGAATTCACTGTGGTTATTTCTCCCACCCCAAATAATCAGTGATGCAGCATTAGAAACCTCACTGTTTATCCTAACAACTCCTCCCACTTTTTTTCCCCCTGGCCCTCCTAGAAAGGACTTCTTGGCCAGTAGGTGTATCCATGTCTAGTGTCTGTCTTGAGGTCTTAGAATGTCGTGAGCAATAAAGATGATTGAGCACCTACAACACAACTCCCTGGGTGTGTTGATGGGTGGAGGTAAGTCAAATGGAGAGAAAACAAGAACACACCTCATTAGCTGGGAACTATAACCTCTAGTTACACTCTGATTGCCCCAACCTACTGCTACTGTACTTCCTCACCCTCCTCACCCCTTTTTTGCTCTCTGCCATGCCTCTCCTCTCTCATTCTCCCTGATCTCCTTCCTCTCTTCTACTCCCATTTTTCTTTTCTTCTTTTATTTTCTTTCTTTCTTTCTTTCTTTTTTTTTTTGAGACAGTTTTCACTCTTGTTGCCCAGGCTGGAGTGCAATGTCACGATCTCGGCTCACTGCAACCTTCGCCTCCCAGGTTCAAGTGATTCTCCTGCCTCAGCTTCCCGAGTAGCTGGGATATAGGTGTGTGCCACCACGCCCAGCTAATTTTTTGTATTTTTAGTAGAGATGGGGTTTCACCATGTTGACCAGGCTGGTCTCGAACTCCTGACCTCAGGTGATCCAGCTGCCTTGGCCTCCCAAAGTGCTGGGATTACAGGTGTGAGCCATTGTGCCCGGCCTTATTTCCTTCTTTCTTTTTTTTTGTTTTGGAGATGGAGTCTTACTCTGTTACCCAGGCTGGAGTACAGTGGAACAATCTTGGCTCACTGCAACCTTAACCTCCCAGGTTCAAGCGATTCTCATGCCTCAGCCTCCCCAGTAGCTGGGATTACAGGTGCTTGCCACCATGCCCAACCGATTTACGTATTTTTAGTAGAGACGGGTTTTTGCCATGCTGGCCAGGTTGATCTCGAACTTCTGACCTCAAGTGATCTGCTGGCCTCAACTTCCCACAGTGCTGGTATTACAGGTGTGAGCCACTGCGCCCGTCCTACCCTCATGTTTCTTCAGGACCCTGGGTGGTATGAGTAAACCCCGAGGAAATATTGGCCAATTCTCTTTTTCAGTCTCCAGTGACAAAAGGATGAACTTTTTCACAGTTAGGTACAAGTTTAATTTTATTTTTTCATGTATGAAATTGGCAAAGTTTGAAAGCCCATTTTATTTACAAAAGTGTAGGAAAATAAACAGTCTCGTACATTTGCTGGCAGAAGCAGAAATTGGTACAAACACTGTATGAAAATTACAAATACACATGCCTTTTGACCTAACAGTTCCACTTCTGGGCTTGTAGCAACTGAATGTTAATCTTTTTCTTTCAGGTAATATCATTAAGGATGGCTCTAATGAGGAAGTAGCATTCTTTGGAATTCTCTGCAGCCCATGGTATGAGATGTCTCCTCTTGTCGTCAATGACCTGTCTCAATTGAAAATCACGTAGGTAGGTGACATCTCCCCCATCGAACCTTCCCCTGATTTCTCCAATAGAACAACACAAATAGCACCTCACTATATCCCTTATAGATTGCAGTTGAAGAACTCAAGCTGTTCACCAACTGTTCTGCTTTCTGATGAATGAATACAAGAGGATTGTGACTGAGTAATACGAGATATTGGGCAAGAAGTGATTAAAAAGCAGTATCTCAAGTTACTCTTGCCACAGAGGCATTTAACACTGTTGCCCAGGAAATGCCAGAGCATTGTGCAAATGGAGAAGTCATTTTCAGTTCCGACCTTCAGCAGGAAGGAACTCCTCCAGACAGAGAGACTTTAAACCTTCTTTTCATAGCCACAGCGTATATGAATACAGTCACCAGAGGAGAAAGATCCCAGCAGATTACATACTCACAGCCCTTGGGTTAGAGATTCAAAGCATTCAGCCTCAATCAACTATTCTCAGACTCAGCATCGAAACACTGCAGCTTCAGCTCGTGCAGAAAGATGATGTTGAGTAATACGATCCTATAGAAAGAGATAGATGTCCCATTGTAGGACATCCTGTGTGAGACCAGGAGACATGGGCTGCCTACAAAGAATTAGACCCAGCCTGCCGCACTGGTTTAGGGTCATCACTGGCATCATATGAAGAGGAGCAGGAACTGGAGATCAGAACCCACTGTGGATTTTCTGCTTTTGAGACAGAGTTTCATTCTTGTCACCCAGGTTGGAGTACAGTGTCATGATGTTGGCTAATGGCAACCTCCACCTCCTGGGTTCAAGTGATTCTCCTGCCTTAGCCTTCCAAGTAGCTGGGATTACAAGCACCTGCCATCGTACCCAGCTAATTTTTGTATTTTTAGTGGAGACAGGGTTTCACCATGTTGGCCAGGTTGGTCTTGAACTCCTGACCTCAGGTGATCCGCCTGCCTCTGCCTCTCAAAGTGCTGGGATTACAGATGTGAGCCACGTGCCCTGTTTCACTGTGGGTTTTAAACTAGTGTGTACTACAGCCCTTTCTCAGTCACTCTCAGCATTTCACTATGGTGTCTTCACACAGTTCTGAGGTTGGTGAATTCCAAGACAATGTTAGAATCTTCTAGAAAAATAAAGATACACACTGCCTTTAACCAATTTCTTTACCATTATTTGTGCCACACATTACAATAGCTCTTCATTTAAGGTGGGGGAGGGTATGATATTGAGTGGAAACCTCATGGTGCTTGCTGTTTTATGTTGGACAAGTCTTCTGTGCTTTTTTTTTTTTTTTTTTTTTTTTTGTCTGTGGTGCCAATATTCATGGACATGGCAATAATGGTGGTGGTGGGATAGAACAGAATAATCTTGGGGTCTGGAGTGCCTGGATAGCAGGGAAATAATTCAGACAGAAAAATAGCAAGGTCAAAAATAAATTGTGCCTTTGAGAGGCTGAGAGAATGAGATATGAATCCCTGACTATAATTGTAGCTGTGTTCACTGTGAGGACAGGTGTTTGCCCTCTGATAGTACATAGACTTTAATCCTAGGTATGAGTATAAGCTACTGTCAACAGGGGTGGCTCCAGAGAAATCCAAAGTAATTGCCAAAGACACAACATCAGCCCACAACCAAATTCTCACACTGGAGAATTACATGATTGGTGGATACAGCTCATTAGGTAATAGTCAAGGCACTGGTTCTTTCCTGTCAACAGACATCCTCTAAATGCTTCGGGAGCCAGCCAGGCAAGCTATTCCAGCCATGGAGAGGTGTGGTTCTGGTACAAGGTGACACACTGTGAACACCCAAGTTATGCAGTGCTGATTAGTTGGGTAATGGATGAATGAGTCAAAGATCACGCTTCCCAGTTTGTCAGCTGCTTGGTAGCTCCCAGAGACTGGCTCCAGTCTGTCACTGGCTGCATGCGAGCAAGCAATCCTGGGGCTGATTGTGAGCCACAGAGTCACCGTCAAGACCTGAGTTTCAGTGGAGTAGGTGGAGAGGCAACGCAAAGAGACATCTGACTCACAACCTTTCGTCTGGAGAGGAGGATTCAGTCAGGGGCTATGTTTTCCTGAGCGTCTTCCTTTTCTTCAGAGCATTGTGAATTTGTGATGACAGCCCAAAGGAAGAAGTAAAGCAAGATACTGGTCCCACGGACCAGGCATCCTAAGGCTAGGAGAGGAGGTCTTCAGCCTCAGAGTCATCAGCTCAGACAGTGTATGAAGTCTTGCCTGTAAGACATGACCACCACTGGCCAGTCAATGGCACCCACAGCCATGGTGCTATGTTCTTTCTAGCGAGCTTCCTCTCACAAGTCTCTCTGACTGTGCTATTGGTATTGAGACTCGTCACACTGGCAACCAAAAGTTCTGGGATGGGGGGTTGGGAGTAGTGAGCTTTCCTTCCAGTCCCCTGTGTTCCAGGAAGAATCAAGGAATCATATACTCTCAGCTTTAAATCTGGGCTAAATTTCTTAACAATTGAATGACTACAGACAAAGAATTAATCTCTGAGTCTCAATTTCTTATCCGTAAATTAAGGCTAATAATATCCAAATTGTAGGGTTCTTTTGAATATTACATTAAATCAGGTACATAAAGCACTCAACACAGTACCCAGTATAAGTAGAAGCTCCGTAAATGACAGTTCTTATCTCTGGGATTAGTGAATATCAGAGTTAGGAAAATGTAAAAAGGCATCCAAGAAAACCCTCCTTCAATTTTCTGGGTATGGAGGCACGTGCTTATAGTCCCAGCTACTCAGGAGGCTGAGACAGGAGAATGGCTTGAACCCGGGAGGCGGAGGTTGCAGTGAGCCAAGATCATGCCACTGCACTCCAGCCTGGGTGACAGAGCGAGACTGTCTCAAAAAACAAACAAACAAAAAAGAAAACTAAACTCAAAACAAAACAAAATAAAAAACCTTCCTTCAGATTTTCTGTTGCCAGAATCCCCTATGCCGCCTCAAAGACATAGGCCATTCAGCCTCTGCTTTGAATCCCTCCAAGGCAAGAGAGATCCTCTTCAGCAGTTCTGAGGGTCTTGCCCAAATTGAGTTGAAATATAAATCTCAGGGGCTCTTACTATTTAAAATAGTGACACCATGCCTTATGCATGACAAGTGCTTCCAGTTGCACAGACTGCACATTGCTCAGCTGTGGGCGTCTGCTGCTCTTCGCATAGACTACCATGTAAACAGTGTCCCCACAGTTGTTGGGCAGGGTGATAGCCCTGTGTATGTCATAATCATTCAAATATCTGGGGTCAACCTCACATTTATTTGAGTCTTCTCCAATGAAAACACTCAGAATTCCTTCTGCAACACCTCATCTGGCAAATTTTGTGTCTCCATCACCCTAGTGACTCTTCTCTGAATGCTCAACTATGTCATACCTGGGTCTGGGCACAATGCGTTAGTCATCATCTGACAAGTTTGAAACAGTGAGATTCACTTTTCACTCTTCATGCTGCTATGTTCTCCCACCTCTACCCCACCTTGTATTTTATAATCTGTTTTGTTATTTTAGTTCTCATTTAATCCAAGAACAAGACTTTACATTGGCAAATATTACTCAAGACTCATAGGACCAAGGCAGAGTTCTTTTTGCCAATCTTACAAAATTCCCTCCAACGTGGCTGGGCACAGTGGCTCACGTCTTTAATCCCAGCACTTTGGGAGGCCGAGGTGGGCAGATCACCTGAGGTCAGGAGTTTGAGACCAGCCCGACCAACATGAAGAAAGCCCGTCTCTACTAAAAATACAAAATTATTTGGGTGTGGTGGCACATGCCTGTAATCCCAGCTACTTGGGAGGCTGTATCAGGAGAATCACTTGAACCAGGGAGGCGGAGGTTGCAGTGAGCTGAGATCACACCATTGCACTCCAGCCTGGGCAACAAGAGCGAAACTTGTCTTAAAAAAGAAAAAAAGAAAATTTCCTCTAACTTGACTTTTATTCTTTTTTTTTCTTTATTTCTTTTTGTTTGTTGGTTTTTTCTTTTCTTTTCTTTTCTTTTCTTTTCTTTTTTTTTTTTTTTACCTCCCTCCCAGCTCCCTGTTTGTTGGTTTTTAAAATTTTCTTTGCACTAGCATGCAGCTAAGATGTCTCTGTCTTGACCCCAATTTCATTACGGGAGACTTTGTTTAGTTTCTTGGTCAAGTTATTTATTTCTTCAGCCAACATTCACTGAGCACCTGCTGTGTCTTGGCACTGTACGGCTCCTTGCCGTACATGCAGTGTTGTGGCGGTGTTTTAACAGCTGACTACTCAGAAGAAAAAAAAGCCCTAGTTTGTAGTGTTTGCTTATTTCCATGACATAACTACTTCCTGCCATGGCAGATTTCAAACTACCAAGGTGATGTCATTGAACATAGAGTTGGAAAGAGATGCCTAAACAGCTGTTGTGAGTCAGCCCCATGAGGCAACCCCAGCACACCACTGATACTGTACAGATGAACCATATGTGGTCTCTGCCTTAGAAAAGCTCCATGAGCTTCTTACAATCTGGTGATGCACAGAGTCCACCTCTCCTCTAAGCCTACCATGGAGAAACCATGTCAAAGAAGGAAATAACATTTGTCTGTCATGATTTGCTCTCAGGGCACCTATATTGTTTCATAATTGCAAAGGATTCTTCTAGGTGCTTGGGAACCGTTCCTTTCCTGTTTCATTCGAAATTATTTTCAGGCTGAGCACAGTGGCTCATGCCTGTAATGCCAGCACTTTGGGAGGCTGAGGTGGGTGCATCACCTGAGGTCAAAAGTTCAAGGCCAGCCTGGTCAACGTGGCAAAGCCTGTCTCTACTAAAAATACAAAAATTAGCTGGGTATGGTGGTGGTCACCTGTAGTCCCAACTACTAGGGAGGCTGAGGCAGGAGAATTGCTTGAACCTGGAAGGCAGAGATTGCGGTGAGCCGAGATCGCACCACTGCACTCCAGCCTGGGAGACTACAAGCAATATCAGTCTCATTCACTTTATAGTTTAGAGGATCTAGGTATCTAGGTTCTTCCTTCAAAAAACTGTACACTGTTTGTCCATTTCTAGTCTTCTAACACTTTGACTATTCTCCATACATCCTCAAAGCTCTCTATGAGCAACCTGGAAATCTCATTCCTAAATTCTTTCAGTATCTTGCAGCAAATTCTCTTCCAATACTGGAGCCCAGCACTCATGTGGAGAGTTAATGTACTTCCCTCTTCACCCATCTTGAGCTTTGAGTCTAACCAATGTATAGTCTTCTTTTTTGCATCCAAAGATCTTTCTACTTGATGAGAAAGACTGAAGGAGAATAAGCTTAAGGGTTTTTTTCTTCAAGTTTCCGTGGCATAAAACCTTTGTTAACTGTAACAGTCAGAATGATGGCACCCCAAAGATGTCCATGTCCTAATCTCCTGGTCAGGAGTGATATGTTATGTTACATGAGAATATGTTACACAGTGAGAAGGAATTAAGGTTGCAAGTGGAATTAAGCTTGCTAAACAGCAGCCCTTAAGATAAGGAGGTCACACTGCACTATCCAAGTGAGCCCAATTTAATCACAAAGATCCCTTGAATGTAGAAGAGAGAGGAAGAGAATATATAAAGATGCTACACGGCTGACTTTGAAGATGGAAGAAGGGAGCAAGACACAAGGAATGCAGGCAGCCTCTAGAAGCTGAAAAGACAGGAAAATGACTTCTAGAGTCTCCAGAAGGAATGCAAGGCCAGGCGCAGTGGCTCATGCCTGTAATCCAGCACTTTGGGAGGCCAAGGCAGGCGGATGGCTTGAGTCCAGGAATTTGAGATCAGCCTGGACAACATGGCAAAACCCCATCTCTACAAAAAATACAAAAATCAGCCAGGCATGGTGGCATGTGCTGGCAGTCCCAGCTACTCAGGAGGCTGAGGCAGGAGAATAGTCTGAGCTGGGAGAGTGGGAGGCTACAGTGAGCAGTGACCGCACCATTGCACTCCAGCCTGGGCGACAGAGTGAAACTCTCTCTCAAAAAACAAAACAAAACAAATAAACAAAAAACAGAAGGAAAGCAGCCCTGATGACTCCTTGATTTTAGCCCAGTGAGACCAGTTTTAGACTTCTGACCTCCTTGTAAGATCACACATTTGTGTTTTTAAGCTACCAAGTTTGACATGATTTGGTACAGCAGCAATAGAAAACTCATACACTAACCCATTCTGGACCTCCTTCTCCCTTGCTGTCTTTCACTATAGAGGGTGGAGAGCCTAATGCTTGCTGTGTCAGCAGGTCTGTGCTTTCTGAGTCCACCTGATGGTCACCCAGATACCACTTTCACCAACATATGCTGTGCTGGAAATCCAGAGGACCTTGACCACAGAAGAAAGTGCTTTGGCTGTTAAGACACATCCAGAAGCACAGGAGAAGATAATGCTTCTCTATAGTGTTATGCTCAGCTGCAACCACATCTAGTGTGGGAAATTTCTGGCCACACAGCTCTATCTGTAGGTGACACATGGACACAGCCTCTTCCCAAGATGTCTTCGTATAGGGCTAGAGTGCTACATGCGGACGTATTTCCAAACATATCCATACATTCTACCTGCAACTCCGTTTCCCTACCATCTCAGTGTCCTAGTCCCTGAGAGCAGAAGTCCCATTGTATCCCAATTCCAAGATCCACGATGTTTTCTAGCTCAAAATTAGTGGTTCTGCTGGGTGCAGTCGTTCACGCCTGTAATCCCAGCACTTTGGGAGGCCAAGGCGGATGGATCACCTGAGGTCAGGAGTTCAAGACCAGCCCGACCAACATGGAGAAACCCCATCTCTACTAAAAATACAAAATTAGCCAGTTGTGGTGGTGCATACCTATAATCCCAGCTACTTGGGAGGCTGAGGCAAGAGAATCTCTTGAACCCGGGAGGCAGAAGTTGCAGGGAGCTGAGATTGTGCCATTGCACTCCAGCCTGGGCAACAAGATCGAAACCCCATCTCGAAAAAGAAAAAATAGTGTTTCTTTCAGAGGAAAAAGTGAGCAGTTTGCCACAGGATCTGGTTTCATGTGCATGAAAATTTCAGTAGTGTGTGGAGTGTTTATGTACATCCCTTTCTTTTTTTTAAGACGGAGTCTCATTCTGTTGCCCAGGCTGGAGTGCAATGGTGCAATCTTGGCTCAGCACAACCTCCGCCTCCTGGGTTTAAGCAACTTTCCTGCCTCAGCCTTCCAAGTAGCTGAGACTACAGGTGTTCGCCACCACGCCCAGCTAATTTTTGTATTTTTAGTAGAGATGGGGTTTCACTGTGTTGGCCAGGCTGGTCTTGAACTCCTGGCCTCATGATCCTCCTGCCGCAGCCTCCCAGAGTGCTGGGATTACAGGCATGAGCCACTGCCCCGGCCAAGACTGCATTTCTTTTCCACCACAACAGTACTTGTGTTGTTCTTCCTTTTACCCTTACCTATAGCCCTTGTGTCTCTAGCCTAAGATGATTGACTTCCATCCACCATCAATGTTCCCTTGAAGGGTTCCATTCTCTTCCATCTCTGTGTTCCATTCTTAAGTTTCGTGCCTCAGAGTCTCAGTAACTGAGGTCACTCAGTTTATTACTCATGCTCTGAACTTAGGTACACCCTGTTTGTTACTCATTAATATGTTCTAGGTGCCAGGGGGATGCTTCATGTGACAGGAATCCTGCCATGTGGTTCACAGTCCAGTTGAGAGATGATCATTTAACCTCTAGGAGAAAAAGAAGTAGTGCCTGCTCTAAGAAACGGATTGATAAAATGCAATGGGCAATCAGAGCAGGACAGAGGGCACTTCCAATTTACAGATAGACCTCAAGGAGGAGGGACTTCTAATCCAGACCCAGAGAAGTATAAACAAACTTAAATTTGGTCAGGCATGGTGGATCATGCTGTAATCCCAGCACTTTGGGAGGCCGAGGCAGGCAGATCATGAGGTCAGGAGATTGAGAACATCCTAGCCAACATGGCAAAATTTTGTCTCTACTAAAAATACAAAAATTGACTGGGTGTGGTGGCGTGTGCCTGTAATCCCAGATACTCAGGAGGCTGAGGCAGGAGAATGACTTGAACCAGGGAGTCGGAGGGTGCTGTGAGCTGAGATCATGCCATTGCACTCCAGCCTGGTGACAGAGCAAGACTCCGTCTCAAAAAAAAAAAAAAAATCCAGCATGGCGGTGAGCACCTGTAATCCCAGCTACTCAGGTGATTGAGCCAGTAGAATTGCTTGAACTGGGAGGCAGATGTTGTAGTGAGCCAAGATGGCACCACTGCATTCCAGCCCGCGTGACAGAGTGAGACTCTGTCTCCAAATGAACAAACAAAAAGTTAAAGATATGGAGAAAAGGGATGGGTGTCATTGCAGGCAGAGGAGACTGTCACGTGAGCGAAAAGTGCAGAGGTGTGATAAGGCTGGTGTATCCACTTATAAGAATGAAGTTCATCTTGCACAGACACAGGCTGGTGTATAGGGGTGGTGGTGGCAGGACTGCTGTGAGATAAGACTAGAACGTTCCATGTGGCCAGACCCTGGAAGGTTGTAAAGTCAGCAAACAGGACTGGAGTCATTGACAGTCTTACAAGTTTGGTGAGCAAGGAGAGAAGTCATGTGTTTTTAAAAATGTGTAATAACCACTAACTTGAAGAAAGCCAGTGTTCATGATTTAACCAAGTGGTATGGGTTGTCATCTAACTTCTGATCTCTTTCTCTCTTTGAAAAAAAAACTTTTAAAGAAAATTTCCAAGTTAATAGGGGCAAGCAAAAACATGGTGACATCAGTGCTGAAAGGCCCTACATTAGCATATCCCAGGGAAAACTGAGGCTGGAAACAAAAATGTTACCCAGAGTCACCAGGTACTGACCTTTTCACAGTGGTGCCATCAGAGGAGATGAACAGGAGGAAGCAGCTCTCAAAAGCGATGAGGGCTATAGTGGAAATGGCCTTGGAATGGCATTCGGGAGCCCGGATTGTAGTGTTCCCTCTGTCGTTGACTCAAAGGTCTCTTCCCTTCCCCGGGTCCCAGTTTGCCATCTGAACACTGAGGGAGGCCCATCAAGGTGGCCTCTCAGGTCCTAACCAGCCTAGGTGTGAGAAGTTCAGGGAACTCTGTTCTGTTTCCTCCTGAGGGACCTCAGCCCCTTTGCCACTGTCCCCCAGCACGGGCGTGAAATGAAAGCATTTCACTCTTCTTCACTCATCTTTAGAACTTCTCCTGTCTTAAAATGCTGTCCCCAGAGCTCTGGCTATAGAGAATACCAACCACAGTGCCCTCAGTTCTGCTGCCCTTGCCAGGTGGATTTTGGCATGCATTGGAGAGGTGTTTCAGGTGGGAGTGATCCTGGGGTGGGAAAACCTTGAAGAAACTCAACAACAAACCCTTTCTCCAAGGAAGGCCTACCCCGAGCACTGTTTAGAAAGTGACAAAAAAACAAAACAAAAAAAAAAAAGAAAGTGACTTAGCGCAGGTGTGGTGGCTCACGCCTATAATCCCAGCACTTTGGAAGGCTGACGCAGGCGGATCACCTGAGGTCAGGAGTTCGAGACCAACGTGGAGAAACCCTGTTTCTACTAAAAATACAAAATTGGCCAAGCATGGTGGCACGTTCCTGTAGTCCCAGCCACTCTGGAGGCTGAGGCAGGGGAATTGCTTGAATCCGGGAGGCGGAGGTTACAGTAAGTCGAGATCACACTCCAGCCTGGGCAACGAGCAAAACTTCATCTGCAGAAAAAAGAAAAAAAAGAAAAAAGAAAGTGACTTTTAGAGAAAGTGTGGCTCCATAGAATTAACTGTGCTGTGTAAAGCTGTGAAGTGTGGAGTGGGCTAGGAATGGGGTCGAGTCTTGGATGGAAGCAGCACTGAAGAATTGCCCTTGAAATTGGCATTCTGCCCCTCACAGATTCCCTGGTCACAATACCTGGAGTTGCAGGTGGGCCTAGGGCAGATCTGACTGGTTTGGAAATGCATCTCCTTGATCTTGGACTGCCAAACTGGGCAACATAGTGAGACCCCATCTCTACCAAAAAATGTTAAAAACTGCCAACAGCAGCTGGGCGTGGTGGCTCAAGCCTATAATCCCAGCACTTTGGGAGGCTTAGGTGGGCAGATCACTTGAGGTCAGGAGTTCAAGGCCAACATAGCCAACATGATGAAAACCCGTCTCTACTAAAAATACAAAAACTAGCTGGGTGTGGTGGTGCATGCCTGTAGTCCCAGCTACTTGAGGGGCTGAGACAGGAGAATCGCTTGGACCCAGGAGGCAGAGGTTGCAGTAAGCAGAGATCGCACCACTGCACTCCAGCCTGGGAGACAGAGCGAGACTCCGTCTCAAAAAACCAAACAAAAACAAAAAACTGCCAGCAGCTTGATCTTGGCATCACTTGTCACCACTGATGGGCAAGACAGAGCTGAGAAAATGGCAGTGGAGCCAAAAGCAGAGGCAGGGGTAAGGCTGCGAAGGGAAGGGGAGTAGGGAGGTTGCCAAGGTCCTGCAACACAGCCTAGCTGTGAGTGAGTCACCTTACCTCCCCCAGCAGGTCCTGCAGAAAAGGCATCATATCTTTCCTGGTGACGGTGTCTATCTTCCAGGACACAGCTGCCTTGTCAAAGCTAAGGCAAATCCTGTGCTGGAACCAAGGCCCCGTCTGTTGGAGTCCTCCCCCAGACCATTTGCCAAAATGATGGAATAGGGCCAAGCCTGCCAAGAGCCCCTCAGAGGGTACCTAGGCGAAGCCCCTCTCTCTACTAAAGAGGAAAGTTAGGCCTACAGATAGGGAGGGATTTGCCCAAGGTCATTTATCTAGCAAGTAGCTGCAGTAAAACCTGATGCCGGGCCTTCTTACACAAGATGTAGTGGTTAAGAAAGCATTAGCTGGCCGGGCATGGTGGCTCACCCCTGTAATCCAAGCACTTTGGAGGCCAAGGCGGGCGGATCACCTGAGGTTGGGAGTTCAAGACCAGCCTGACCAACATGGTGAAACCCCATATTTTAAAAAAAAAAAAAAAAAAGAGCATTAGCTTTAAGCCAGGCTACATGAGTTTAAATCCTGGCTGCTTCTCTGTCGGCTGAGAGGTTTGACCAACTTCGTTAGCGTCTTTCAGATTCAGCTGCCCTTTTGTTTTATTTTGTTTATCTTTCGAGACAGGGTCTTGCTCTGTCACCCAGGCTGGAGTGCAATGGCACAACCATGGCTGACTGTAGCCCTGGCCCCCTGGGCTCAAGTAATCCTCCTACCTCAGCCTCCCAAGCAGCTGGGACTACAGGCGCATGCCACCATGCCCGGCTAATTTTTAAAAAATTTCAGTAGAGATGGAGGTCTCACTATGTTGCTCCTTCTGCTCTTGAACTCCTGGACTCAAGTGAGCCTCCAGCCTCAACCTCCCAAAGCACTGTTTTCCAATTAAATGAAGTAATAAATGAAAAGCACTTAACATAATGATTTGCATGTAATAAGAGCTCAATACATGTTAGTTTAAAAAAAAATGCCTAAGTACTTTTCTCTACCCTCTGCGATAAAGACCTCCCACTCCCAGTCTTTCCCCCAGAGCAAACTACGAAGCAGATATTAGTTTTCCCTGGAGCTGGTCATAGGTATCGCTCCTCTGGTTTTGCTCAAAGCAGAGAGCATTCTTGTTTGATACCATTATTAACACTAGGTGGGTATCTTTTGATAGTGGTCCGGCCATCATCTCACAGACACAGTGAACTGTAATCAACAAGATGTGCTTGTGTAAGTTGCATTATTGGCAACTCAGAGGCAAATCTGTGGCCACAGAGAGAGAGGCGTCAGTTATTCTGCGTTTTAACTTTCTTTTAGCTTACCTCATTTTTCTGTTTCTTTGTATTTTTTTTGAGACGGAGTCTTGCTGTTGCTGGGCTGGAATGCAGTGGTGCAACGCGGCTCATTGCAACCTCCACCTCCCAGGTTCGAGCAATTTTCCCGCCTCAGCCTCCCAAGTAGCTGGGATTACAGGCAATTGATTTCTGTATTTTTAGTAGCGACGGGCTTCTACCATCTTGGCCAGGGTGGTCTTGAACTCCTGACCTTGTGATCCACCTGCCTCCGCCTCCCAAAGTGCTGGGATTAAAGGTATGAGCCACCACGCCTGGTCTATCTTACCTAATTTTTAAAGTTTCCTTATTTCCAATAAGAAAGAAATTATGCTTAGTATAATATGTTCAAACAAAAATGTATAATTTAAAAGTTAAGCCAGGTGTGGTGGCTCACGCCTGTAATAATCCCAGCATTTTGGGAGGCTGAGGCAGGCAAATCACCTGAGGTCAGGAGTTCGAGACCAGCCTGGCCAACATGGCAAAATTCTGTCTCTACTAAAAACACAAAACTTAGCCAGGCGTGGTGGTGTGCACCTGTAATCCCAGCTACTCAGGAGGCTGAGGCACGAGAATCACTTGAACCCGGGGGCGGCAGTTGTAATGAGCCAGGATCCTGCCACTGCACTCCAGCCTGGGCTACAGAGCGAGACACTGTCTCAAAAAAACAGAAACAAAAACAAAAACAAAAAATTCGCCAGGTGTAGTGGCGCACCGCTGTAATCCCAGCGACTCGAGAGGCTGAGGCAGGAGAAACACTTGAACCTGGGAGGCAGAGGCTGCTGTGAGCCAAGATTGCGGTGCTGCATTCCAGCCTTGGCAACAGAGCGAGAAAACAAATGAACAAAAAAATAAAAAACAAAAACAAAAAATAAAAGTTAAGGCTGTGCATGGTGGTTCATGCCTGTAATCTCAGCATGAACAGATTTAATCCCATGGATGTAATCCCAGCTACTTGGGAGGCCAAGGCAGGCAAATCACTTAAGCCCAGGAGTTTGAGACCAGCCTGGGCAACATGGCAAGACAAAAACCATAAAAATTAGTCAGGCATGGTAGCGCATGCCTGTAGTCCCTTAGAAGGCTAAGATGGGAAAATCCTTTGAGCCGGGAGGTGGAGGTTGCCATGAGCTTTGATTGTGCCAGTGCACTCCAGCCTGGGAACAGAGAGAGACCCTGGCTTAAAAAAAAAGTTTAAAGTCCCTTATATAGCCACCCATTCAGAAGTAATCTCAGCTGGAGTTATGATGGATTTTCTTCCAGTTTTGAGCTGGGCCAGGTGATTCATGCCTGCGGTCCCAGCTATTATACAGGCTGAGGTGGGAGGATTGCTTGAACCCAGGAGTTCCAGACTCATCTGAGCAATATGGTGAGACCCCCATCTCTTAAAAAAATTTAAAAATTACATATTTTCTTCAAGCTTTATTTTATTACATCCTGTTTGTTAGGGCTGCCTTAACAAAATACCCCAGACCAGTCACTCCAAAAACTAGATTTATTTTCTCACAGTTCTGGAGGCTGGCAGTCCAAGATCAAGGTGTTAGGAGGGCTGGTTTCTTCTCAGGCCTCTCCTTGGCTTTTGGGTGGCCGACCTTTCCCTGTGTCCTCACATGGTCTTCCCTCTGTGTGTCTGTGTCCTAATCTCCTTTTCTTATAACGACACCAGTCCTGTTAGATTAGGGCCCACTCGAATGACCTCATTTAACCTTGATTACCTCTTTAAAGGCTGTTTCCAAATACAGTCACATCCTGAGATGCTGAGGATTAGGGCTTCACCACCCAACTTGGTCAGCGGTGGGAGAAGGCACAATTCAGCCTCTCTCTCTCTCTCTCTCTCTCTCTCTCTCACACACACACACACACACACACACACACACACACACACACAATTTTTTCTAGCCATCTCTGCAATTGATTTTCTTACTTAAAGTAGTTTCAACATGTTTTCATGTCAGAAGAAGACACGGATCCTTCTGAGGAGGGTGAGATATTGAATCTTTAGCTTTTTATCCTCCATAGGAAATGTAGGCCCACTGGGTCATAAGCGTCAGTCAGCAGAGCATGTCAGCCTTTGATTGCTTTTTCTTTCTTCTTTTTTTTTTGAGACGGAGTCTCGCTCTGTCACCCAGGAGTGCAATGGCACGATATCTTGGCTCACTGCAACTTCTGCCTCCCAAGTTCAAGCGATTCTCTTGCCTTAGTCTCCCCAGTAGCTGCGATTATAGGCATGCGCCACCATACCCAGCTAATTTTTTTGTATTTTTAGTAGAGATGGGGTTTCACCATGTTGGCCAGGCTGGTCTCAAACTCCTGGCCTCAAGTGATCTGCCCACCTTGGCCTCCCAAAGGGTTAGCATGAGCAGTTGCATGGGGCCTTCATTCAGTTGATTTTTTACTACATCTTTCCTCTCTTTTATTTCTAGAGGTCACATGCTCTTTCTTTTTTGTGTAAATGCAAGGCTTGCGTTATCTGAAAGCCCCTGCTGTTTTCACAAATGCTTTCTCCACCAGTGGGGTGGCCATGAGCCTGGGAAAGCTGAGGTGGGAAGATCTCCTGAGGTCAAGAGTTGGAGGAATGTTTTCTCCAAGTCTTCACTTTGACCCTCAAGGTGAATGGCTTCTCCCCAACCGCTCTCCTCCTCACAGTTGGTATTTGTGAATTTTGCCTCTACTCTCTCCCTCTGGAACTCTGCCCTGGCAGGTCAAGTGTGGTCCTGCAGGCATACCCTCAGCTTTTAGGTTCTTCTCATTTCCAGATAGGTCTTTGCAGGCTCATTAAGGCCCCATGTTTATTGCTTTGAAGTGACAGTCAAATCTATTTCAGTGTCTTCAATGTCATGATTAGAGAATATTTTCTTACTTCGAGATAATATAAGTAGTTTTGTGTCACTTAACAACAGATTCTGAGAAATGTGTACTTAGGAGATCGCATCATTGTGTGAACATCACAGAGTGTACGTTTACAAATCCAGACGGTATAGCCTACTACACACACAGGCTGTATGGGCTAGCCTGCCATACTGTATCCTACAGCAATGGTAATAGGATGGTATTTGTATATCTAAACACAGGAAAGGGAGTGTGTTGTCCTATGACTTTATGATGGCTACAGCTACAACATGACTAGATGATAACAGTTTTTCAGCTCCATCATACTCTTATGAGACCACCATCGTATATGTATCCATTATTGACCAAAACATTGCTATGTGGCACAGGACTGTATTCACCTACATATTCTTCTAGTTAAGTACAAAGTGACTCCATTTTTTTTTTTTCTAAATGACTAGCCAACTTTTCCAATGTCATTTTTCAATTATCCAAACTTTTCTCACTTATGTGATGTATGGAAGAGTATTTATATGTACAGTGTATATAATATAATAAATAATGTATACATAAAGCTTTTCCAGACTTTTCTTTCAGTCTGATTGATATAGCTCTTCTAGTTGTATCTGTTTTCAGAATACTAATGTATATCCATAAACTTATTATATTATCATACACGATTTTTTTTTGAGACAGAGTTTCCCTCTTGTCACCCAGGCTGGAGTGCAATGGCGTGATCTCGGCTCACTGCAACTTCTGCCTCCCGGGTTCAAGCGATTCTCCTGCCTCAGCCTCCCAGCTAGCTGGGACTACAGGAATGTGTCACCATGCCAGGCTAATTTTGTATTTTTTAAGTAGAGATGGGGTTTCACCATGTTGGTCAGACTGGTCTGGAACCCTTGACCTCAGGTGATCCACCCACCTTGGCTTCCCAAAGTGTTGGGATTACAGGCATGAGCCACTGTGCCCAGCCTCTCATCCATAATATATGTAAAATTTTACTTTTATACTACTGGTAATTCAAAAGTTGTATAAGTCATATAAAAGTGCCCATTTCTCAACCTGGGCAACATGGCAAAACCCCATCTCTACTAAAAATACAAAAATTAGCTGGATGTTGTGGCGGGCACCTGTAGTCCCAAGCTACTCAGGAGGCTGAGGGAGGAGGATTGCTTGAGCCCAGGAGTTCAAGGCTGCAGTAAGCTGTCATTGCACCACTGCACTCCAGCCTGGGTGACAGAGTAAGACCCTGTATAAAAAAAAAGAAAAGAAAAGAAAAAGAAAAAGCCCATTTCTCTCTCCTCCTACTGAGACCCCCATGTACAAGGCCCAGTCCCAATGCTGACGTGTCAAAGCACAATGACTGTGCCCCAACCAAGAAAACTGAGACTACCTCTCCTCTCTCAAAGTCAGGCTGCCTAGCAGGGCCCAGGAAGCCATGGTGAGTTATAAATTTGTCCAAAGTTATCAAATCTTTATTTTAATGTAAGAAAGGATCCCCCAGTCTTATGTAAATATTAAGTATTATCTCAACAGGTGGCCCTAAAATTTATCTTTGAGAAGGAACATTCTTTATTCTACCAAAAAATACTTTCATAATTCATCTAAACCTATAAGGTTGGTTCTCAAGTTGTAAAACCTGGTCGTGAAGTATAGAAAGAGAGAAAACAGAAATGAGACAGGAAGAGAGAAAAGGCAGAGACCAGTGACACAGTGAAATTCCCAATGATGAAAGAGCTAAAAGGACTTTTCAGAGGAATCTAATATTTAAAGCTGAGTTCTTAGGGTTTGTATTTTATGGATGTAAATTCCTTCATCTCTCCAAGTTTTCAGTATCATCTTCTCAAATGAAGGCTATATTGGGTGGGGGCGGGTGGGGGCCGTTGAGGAGAACGGGGACAGGAGCTGTGTTCCATATCTAGGTCCGTGTACTGTTGTGGGATGGCCCATGATCTAAACTTACTAGCAGAAACACAACCTTAGAGCAGCAGCAACTGTGAGAAGGTAAGTCCCCCAGACATTTGCAAAAATTTGGAGGGCATTGATTTCTACACCTTATAGAATGGAGACTTTATTTTTCATGTATTTATTTTTTTGAGGCAGAGTCTCACTCTGTCGCTCAGGCTGAAGTAAAGTGGCACTATCTCTGCTCACCTGCAACCTCCACCTCATGGGTTCAAGCAATTCTCCTGCCTCAGCCTCCCAAGTAGCTGGGATTACAGAGGCCCACCACCATGCCCAGCTAATTTTTGTAATTTTAGGAGAGATGGTGTTTCGCCACATTGGCCAGGCTGGTGTCTAACTCCTGACCTCAGGTGATCTGCCTGCCTTGGCCTCCCAAAGTGTTGGGATTATAGACGTGAGCCACCACACCCAGCCCAGGGGACTTTCAATTATTCCAAACCTAGTGAACAGGGTGACCCCAGCTAACACCTTGCAGTTATCTAAAAAGTCACTGACTCGATCTGTGTCTGTCTTTCCAAGGAGCTGGTTTCCTTAATATCTTTGAGGAAATGGATCTCCATATTGTTCAATTCACCTTCCAGAAACTGTGGGAAGGGACAAGAAACTCCGTTTCAAAGCCTCTGCCAGTTCTTCCAGTGGTCCTTTCTTAAGCCAAGCAAATTAGATATGATTAAGGTTTTTTTTTTTAATCTGTAAAATGTGTCTAATCACAATAGCTTTTCCACAGGATTGTGGTGAAGATTAAACAATTAATATGTAGAAAGTGCTTTAGAAGTTCGTGACACAAAAGTAAATTCTATGTGCCTTGCCACACAGTAAACTCACCTGGAGAAGCTTTGATGCTGGGGTTGCGGTTGAGAGGGGCCCTGACCAGTTAAGTCTGAAGTGGGGCTCAGATGTCAGCATTTTTCAAAGCCTCCTAGATGATTCTAATGTGCAGTCAGAATTAACAACCACTGCTTTACAGGCTATTATTTTACCAAAATGATATACTAAATGTTGATTTCTTATGAACAAAACTCTTCATGCAGGTTGTTTGTTAAGAAGTTGGATATTTGGCCGGGTGCTGTGGCTCATGCCTGTAATCCCAGCACTTTGGGAGGCCAAGGTGGGTGGATCTCCTGAGGTCAGGAGTTCAAGACCAGCCTGGCCATCATGGTAAAACCCCATCTTTTAAAAAAAAAATTAAAATTAAAAAAAAAAAAAAGAAGTTCAATATTCCTGTATCCATCCCCTTAGGGGATCTGAGTTGGCAGGCACACTTTGAATTTAGGTTTTCCCTAAGGAATGTTAATTGCTTAAGCTGTCATAAAAGAGTGGACCTTTTACGTTTCCCTGGTGGGAGCGAGAGTGTGGCTGAACTCTGATCTATATGTCTCTTTCGGAGGTTCCTCAAACCCAGCAAAGCGAGAGATCCTGCTTACTTGCCGGACTTGTGTGCTGTTACAAAAGCAAGACTGAGTCACCTAAGAGCAGCGCCAAAATGTCACCAAGTCACCGCATGTACCCTGAGATCACAAAGGAACCAAAAGTCTTTCTAAGGTCAAAAGGTTCTGCCTGTATTTCCAGATCTTCTTCTTGGTTTCTAAGCAGCCAGCTACCTGCTCTCAGCTTTCACCGAGGACTCAACAATTTCAGGAAGGAAATAGATTATTCTAAGTCAGAAAGATTCTGGGAAATGTTAAGTAACCTTGCCTCGGAGAATACATTTTTTTGGCCTCTTTCGGACCTTGGCAGACATGTCCATCTTCTGGGAGCCACAGAAGACAGCCCTTCATCTTTTCCTAGCCGGTGCCTCCTTCTAGACCTAAATTCCTAAGCTCATGCTGAAACCCAGATTAATAGCTTTTGGCATGGGAGGGGTATTGTTTGAGATTAGACTAGTAAAAATTAGGCTGGCAGAGGCGGGAGGATCAGTGGCTAGATTCATTCATTTATGTGTCCATAGTGCCTGCCTGGTGCCATTCTATAAAAGGGCCATGGAAATATAAGTTATCGAGGTAGAAATGTACAGAACATCTCAGACAGGGGCCAGGCACAGTGGCTTATGCCTATAATCCCACTCATTACTTTGGTAGGCTGAGGTGAGGGGACCTCTTGAGCCCAGGAATTCAAGATCAGCCTAGACAACACAGTGAGACCCTCTCTGTAAAAAAAAATAATAATAATAATCAGTAAATCAATAAAAAATAAAATTTTAAATTAAAGATTAGCCCAGTTTGGTGGCACACACCTGTAGTCCTAGCTCCCTGGGACACTGACGCGGGAGGACCGCTTGTGCCCAGGAGTTCAAGGCTGCAGTGAGCTATGATTGCGCCACTGCACTCCAGCCTGTGCAACAGAATAAAACCAGAAAAAACAAAAACAAAACCCCCAAAACATCTCCAGTCTTTCTAGATATGTATGAAGGCTGCCCATCGAAAACAAGGGCAAGTTGCACATGGAGTGGTTTGATTGAGAAGTTTAAAGGAAGAATCTGTCTGCTCAATATGAACAATATCCTTGTTTACTATGCTCATCACAGACCTCTGGGCTCCACGTGGAATTCGAGCAGATGCTAGGAAGCCACATGCCATGCAGACTCAGCATTACACATAAAAGCAGAGTTAGCGCAGGAAGCATGGAAGGAAAAAGTAAGAAGTCTCATCATGATCCCAGCCAGGTCAAGGACCCTGTCTCCTATAGAGTGGACATCCCGGGGCATTTGGGTAAGAGTGAGTCCAGGCTGACCCAGCTGGCTGTGTGGGAAGGGCAGAAGCTGCCCTGGCCTTTGGCGTCAGCCACGTGCACTTGGTCAGACTGCCATCTGCTGAGCACTTCTTAGCAATTCCCTCTGCTTTTATGTCACACACCTGGAGTCCCCGCCCGGTTAGAGCTCTTCTGGGCCCCAACGTGAGGTATTTATTAGTAAGTAAAAGGTGTATAAACCAGAAGCCCCAGAGCCTGGACTGTGTACACTACTCTTTTTTTTTTTTTTTTTTTTTTTTTTTTTGCAATGAGACAGAATCTCGCTCTGTCATCCAGGCTGGAGTACAGTGTCATGATCTCAGTTAACTGCAACCTCCACCTCTCAGGTTCAAGTGATTCTCATGCCTCAGCCTCCTGAGTACCTGGGATTACAGGCACATGCCACACCTGTGGCTAATTTTTATATTTTTAGTAGAGACGGGTTTCACCATGTTGGCCAGGCTGGCCTCGAACTCCTGATCTCAAGTGATCTCCATCCACCTAGGCCTCCCAAAGTGCTGGGATTACAGGCGTGAGCCACCACACCAGTCGACACTATGCTTTTCTTCTCTGAAACCTCATTCCTGTATTTTAAAGGAGCAGAAGTCTCTAGATTTTCTTTCCTCCCATTTATGCACATTTACATTACCCCATACCTCCCCCATCATAACTACTATATAGTGACTGCTTTATCTATCTGCCTGACCAGGTCGTGAGCTCAACGTGAGAGGGATTGTGTCTGTTTTGTGCATCCGGTGTCCTTAATGCTAAAAAGTATCTGTTGAATGAGAGAGGAAAGGAGAAAGGAAGGAAGAGAGGGAGGGTGGAAGGAAGTGATGGAGAGAAGGAGGGTAAGATATCCCAGCAGGTCACTGACAGCCTATTTGCGAGAAAGCCACTAGCAGCCTTGAAAGTCCCTGCAAAAGAGGAAGGAAAAAAGCTACTTCTCTCCAATCTGCCCGAAGAGAAAATAAACAAGGCAAGCTGCAAATGGTAAAACAAGATGTGGTCTAGATTTCCAACAGAATATTTTCTACACCTGATAAAGCAAAGCTACTTGTGGGGACCCAAATTTTTTTAACATATCAGGCTGGTCCTGGAAGGTGGGTAATAAAACAGGGGGTGTGTTACATATAAAATTTTTCTTTTTGGTGCTGCAAAGAAAAATTAATACAAAGGATCCCTCAGCAAAGCAATTCTTTTTACTTCCTGCAGAAAGGGTACTCCCACTAGCAATCTTGCCACGAGAGTACAATGAACAAAGGAAAGCAGACATATTTATCTCTTACGTGTTTGGTGTTGTCCTTACTGCTGTGTCTGATCTCCGTTGGCTGGAGCCAGACCTCACAATCTAAACTAACACGTGATTGGCTAATAACTTGAAACTTTTCTAAACAGGTAAAAGCAATGGAGAGCAAAAAAGGAAGTTTAAATAAGGAAGGGGCACAGGCTGCGAGCTTGGACATGACTGTGAGCACATCCAGCACAGATATCTTGGTTAAAGTACAAGGACACAGCATGTACTACATGCCTATAAGCATGTCTAGCAAGCTACATAGGATAGGGCTTCTAGCAAAAAAAGCAAGAAGGCTTTTGAAGAAAGTGTTTAAAACAAACTATTATTTCTAAAACTTACGAATTTTTCTTAAACTAGAAAGGAAACTTTGAAGAGGAACTTTTCTACTTCCCACAGGGTAGAAGGGTTTTCTCCCAGTGGCATCAGAGAGGCCTGAAACTTTGCAAGAGCCAGAAAATGGAACTTTGTGAGAGCTTTGCAGTTTACACACATTGTCTTATTGTCAAAAGAACTGTGTAAAATAGAGAGGTCGCAGGTCAGGCACAGTGGCTCAGTCCTATAATCCCAGCACTTTGGGAGGCCAAGGTGGGTGGATCACCTGAGGTCAGGCATTTGAGACTAGCCTGGTCAACACGGTGAGACCCCGTCTCTACTAAAAATACAAAAAAAAAAAATTAGCCAGGCGTGGTGGTGTGCACCTGTAATCCCAGCTGTGCAGGAGGCTGAGGCAGGAGAATTGCTTGAACTGGGAAGGTGGAGGCCGCAGTAAGCCAAATCTGTGCCACTGCACTCCAGTCTGGGTGACAGACTGAGACTCTGTCTCAAAAAGAAAAAAAAAAAAAGAGAGAGATTACCTGGGGGCTAGGGAAGAACAGTGGCATTAACACAGGGCTGGGCCTGGGAAGAGACCTCATAGCCCCAGAATTCTTCTCCTACCTGGAGTAATTTGGAGGAGACTGATGTGTGCCCTTAACTCAAGTGGCCTCAGCGAACAAGGTGATGGGGAAGCTGGTGGACTTGGAATCTCAGGGGGTCTGGGTCATGACAAAAAGCTCTAAGTATAAACTGGACTCTTGATTTTTCTTAAAAAAAAAAAAATTGAATACTGAGAGATAGATATTTCTCATTAGATTATTTTTTACAGTAACCCTGACCTCATGCTCCAAGCATGGAATCACAGAACCACAGGCCTTTGCTCACCGGCCCATCTCAACTTCTGTAGAAAGTCTCCCTAACCCCTAACTTTCTCTAACTCCAACATCAATAGCAGCTGCCATTTTATTCAGTTTCTTTCTGCGCACAAAGCCAGGACTAGGAGGTGGTAAGTGATGGATCCCCTTGGGGGCGAAATTCACAAGGTGCCCAAAACCTCAGTAATCATCATAAAGAACGTTTCTAAAATTCAAAATTAATGCAGTAAAAGTCCATGGTGAACAAAATATCAAAATTTTAGATAAAGACACAATCTAACTTTGCTCCAGCTCCACATTGAGAGCCAGCCCTGTCTCAGCTCTGACCAAACTCATTCTCATTTGTCCTTGCTGTCCTCTCTGTCTGGAATATTCCTCTCAGATTCCTGCATACCTGGCTCCCCATTATTCACGTTTCTGCTCTGACATTATCGTCTCAGCAAGGCCTTCTCTTTTCTGACTTCACGATCTAAAATCACCCATTCCCCCACCCTCCCTACCCCTGCATAGGGCCTCCTATTCTACTAAAGCTTTCTTGTCTCAGAGCACTTACCACTGTAAGATTCTATTATTTGTTTATGTCTCTGCTGATATCTCTCCAGTGTTCAGCATGTAGTACGTGCTCAAAAAACATTACTTGCACAAGTGAAGGGAATGAGTGAAGGACTTACCAGAGATTGCGCTCAGGGCTTTATATGTGTTATCTCATTTAATCCTCTCAATAATCCCCTGAGATAGGTTCAGTCATCACTGTTTTACAAGTGAGTCATCTGAGGTTTAGAGAGGTTAAGAGACACCTTCAAGGTCACATAGCTAGTAAACGAGGGAAGGCTAAACTCATCCAGAATCCTGTTTCTTTCCACCACCTCTCCTGCTGTCAAGCCAGTGCAAGCCTCATCAGCTCCCTCTCGAATGACTGCAGGGGACTCCTTGTCAGTGTCCTGGCTTGCATCCTTGGCCCCTAGAAGTCCTTCTGCAACACTGTAAACTGTTTAAAGGGTTTTGTTTGTTTATTTTTTGTCTTTTTGATACGGGGGTTCGCTCTTGTTGCCCAGGCTGCAATGCAATGGCATGATCTCGGCTCACTGCAACCTCTGCCCCCTGGGTTCAAGGGATTCTCCTGCCTCAGCCTCCTGAGCCCAGCCTGTTTAAAGATTTTTCAATTGTAAGTCAGCGCACGTCTCCCCTTGGTTTAAATCTCTCCAGTGCAGGCTGGGCGTTATGGCTCATGTCTGTAATCCCAGCACTTTGGGAGGTTGAGGTGGGCAGATCACTTGAGCTCAGGAGTTCGAGATCAGCCTGACCTGCACGGTGAAACTCTATCTCTAGTTCCTGTAATCCCAGCTTCTCAGGAGGCCACGGCAGAAGAATCACTTGAACCGGGGAAGTGGAGGTTCCAGTAAGCCGAGTTGCACCACTGCACGCCAGCCTGGTAACAGAGAGAGAGTCTGTCTCAAAAAAAAAGAAAGAAAGAAAGAAAGAGAGGAAGGAAGGGAGGGAGGTAGGGAGAGAGAGAGGGAAAGAAGGGAAAGAAAGAAGGAAAGAAAGAAAGAAGAAAGAAAAAGAAAGAAAGAAGAAAGAAGGAAGGGAGAGAAGAAAGAAAGAAAAAAAGAAAGAAAGAAAGAAAGAAAGAAAGAAAGAAAGAAAGAAAGAAAGAAGAAAGAAAGAAAGAAAGAAAGAAAGAAAGAAAGAAAGAAAGAAAGAAAGAAAGAAAGAGAAAAAGAAAATAAATCTTGCTGGCATGGTGGCTCACGCCTGTAATCCCAACACTTTGGGAGGCCAAGGCGGGCAGATCACAGGGTCAGGAGTTCGAGACCAGCCTGACCAACATGGTGAAACCCTGTCTCAACTAAAAATACAAAAAATTAGCCAGACATGGTGGCGTGTGCCTGTAATCTCAGCTACTCAGGAGGCTGAGGCAGGAGAATCACTTGAACCCAGGAGGCGGAGGTTGCAGTGAGCCGAGATCGCGCCATTGCACTCCAGCCTGGGCAACAGAGTAAGACCCTGTCTCAAAAAAGAAAGAAGGAAATCTCTCCAGTGCTATCTCTTGCTCTCAGAACACAAGCCAGAAGCATCCCTGGGTACTATGTGATCCTGTCCCCATGACCTGTCACCAGCTCACTCTGCTCAGCCACTCTGGCCTCTCCATTCCTTGAATACACGGGTCAAGCTTCCACCTTGCTTGTCTCTATTCTCAGACTGCTGTCCCTCAGGCAACCACATGGCTCAATTACTCACCTCCTTCCAGCCTTTGTTCAAACCCTGTCATCTCCATAAAGCCTGCCCTGAACTCAACCAAGCACAGTGGTTCATGCCTATAATCCCAGCACTTTGGAAGCCCATGGTTGGGGGATGGCTTGAGGCCAGGAGTTCAAGACCAGCCTGGGCAACATAGTTAGACCCTGTCTCTACAAAAAAATAAAAATAAACAAGTAAATAAAAAGAGTCGGATGCAGTGGCTTAAGCCCGGGAGTTTGAGACTGTAGTGAGCTCTGTTTGTGCCACTGCCGTCCAGCCTGGGTGACAGAGTAATACCCTGTCTCTAAAGATAAATAAATAAAATAAAAACTAAACCCCACCCCCATACTCCTGCTCCATCATACCAGCCTTTCCCCCTATAAAGCATTTAGCTGTCCCCTTCTAAGAATCTTGTCATTTGGCTTGTTAATACTATTTGGTTTACTGACTCTTCTACCCACTCGAATGCAAGTTCCATTCGGGCAGGGATCCTGTTTTGTTTGCTGGTGTGTCCTGGCACTACACAGATGCTCAATCAATATTTTCTGAGTGAATGAATAAGCTAATCCTTGGAGTAAGGATTTGAAACCAGGTGAACCTCATGCCTTGAACTAAATCAGGAAGTGTATCTCTAAGAATGAGCAAGGCAGGGCTGTGTGGCTCAGAACTGTCTCTGGACCCCTGTCTGTGCTGTCATCACCAAATTTGAAGGCTCAGCACTGCACAGCTGGTCTTTTGCTTAGAAGTCATCTAACTCCATTGTATTTACTTCCCAGGATTCTGTCCTTTCTCCCCTGGGTTTCTTATCTCTCTCACCCAAGGGTCGATTTAACTCTTTTATCCCTAATGTTACCTCTGCCTCCTTCACCGAGCCATTGTTGTGAAAACAGTAAAGTTGCAACCCTTTCCTCTATAAAAAGCCCTGCCAACTACTTGCCAAGGCAGCTCTGCTAGGATATGTGCCAGGAGGGGACCGCGCTTGCCAGGCAGCCTGAGGCTGTGCTGCTTCCGCCCCACCTGTCCTGCCTGAGCTATGTAGAGTATAACCAAACTCATCATCTGTTTCCCCATTCTTTACCCCACATCATTTGTGTAACTTTGAGGTTATGAACTGTCCAACTGTCCAATCAGGTTTTGTGAGAAAATAGCAGCTCTGGAAAACAGATTCTACTTGTGCTTGTCATAATGTTCTCTTTGACTTTATATAAAAGGTGCTATGAGACCAGCTGGAATGCAGTGGTGCAATCTTGGCTCACTGCAACCTTCACCTCCTGGATTCAAGCAATTCTCCTGCCTCAGCCTCCCGAGTAGCTGGGATTACAGGCATGCGCCACCATGCCCAGCTAATTTTCTTTTGTATTTTTAGTGGTGGAGATGGGGTTTCACCATGTTGGCCAGGCTGGTCTCGAACTCCTGACCTCATGATCTGCCTGCCTCAGGCTCCCAAAGTGCTGGGATTATAGGTGTGAGCCACTGCACCCGCCTCCTTTCTATGCTTAAGAGCAGACATCCTGCCAACGCTTTACTATTAAATGTGAGACCGACCATATATGTAAAGTGCTTGCCTTGGTGACTGGCACAGTCGCAGTAAGTACTCAATACACACTTGACAAAGATTATTGTTGTTACCATCATCAACCCTTGATTTCCTGCCAGTCAACCAGCTCTCAGCAAGATAGATTGCCAAAACCCTTGCTTTTCTCTAATCCTACTCATCAGTGGTCACCTCCCCTGCCCTCTGCCTCCCGACCCCTTCCTAATGCCTGGACTCATTCATTTGCAGCCCTGAGCTCATTCCTTAACACATGACACTGTCCCTTTGGCCCTGACTTCTGGCTTCCCCTCCTCTACCAAGACTAGCACATCCAGCCCTGGCTGTACTGCTTCTGGTTATGCAGGTCAACCACTCAGACTGTCTATTCTTCCCTTGGCCTAAAATGTGGGTTCTTGTAGGCACTGTCCCAGCTCCCACATGGGACCAGGACTTCAGAGAGCACAAGTCGACAGGCTCCCATGATTGTGTCAAGAGAGTCAGGACCCACTGGAGAGCAGGGACCATGTCTGCATATGTCTTGTTCACTGCTGCATCCTCAGGGCTCAGGATGTTCCCTGGTACAAAGCAGATGCTCAGTAAGTACTCATTGGATGGACAAATGAATGGATGGACAGATGAAAGAATGAATGAATGAATGAATAGGCAAATGAATCAGATCAGAGATCAGAGAGGAAAAACTGCTTACATTTTTAACACTCCTAGATGTGTTGCTTTTTTGTGATCTTTTCTACTTCTCTTTAGTGAGTAGCAATAAAATTAGTAAGGAGAAGAGGGTCTGCATGCTGGTTTTCTGGAGGAGAAAGCTGGGAAGATTTCCCTCTGCCCTGTGGTCAGGCTCTGAGTGGGGAGAGTTGTCCCAGGACATAGAGCAAGTGGTGACAGCATGTGATGGAGGGAGGAAAGGAACACCTGCAACATAGGGAGGAAAGGCACATGGAGCTGATTGGAGACTGAGAAGCCACCACTTGCTCTATGTCCTGAGACACATAGGGGTTGAGCAGGAGAAAGGCCTGCTGGCATTTTCCACCTGCAGACACCACTGCTGAAAGGCCGCCTGCCTAGGTCCTACCTCCTACCTCAGTGCTGATTGTAGGCAAGTCCCTTTCCCCATTTATGGCCAAGTCAGGAGATGTGGCCTGCTCTGAGGTTATCAAAAGGCAGAAGCCTCATGGTTATTAGCTCTGGCGGTATAAAACCAACAGCACCACCAACCACATGATGTGAGCTTCCTCCTCCACCTCTCTGTTTAGTTTCTCTTCCTGCCTGTTTTCTCTGCTGGTTGGGCAGATCAGAAGGCTTGGGTCTACCAAGCCCCAAACAGAAGAGGCTGCTTTCCTTCCCTTCTGAGCAGCCACAACAGTGTGAGCCCAGATGTGTTTCTGTCACCCTTTCCTCACTCCCATCCCCAGCCCATGTGTCCCATGAAAATCATGAATGCTGCTTTAGACAGTGGGAAGCTTGATGAGAGATCCAGGTCCCCGATTTGGAAAACAAATTACTACTTCTCTTTTCTCCAGTCTTGTGTCTCTCTTTGGGCAAAAGTTAATTCTTGCCAACGTCTCTCAACCTCCTCAGGTTGACTTCACTATGATTTTTCTGGAAATTTGTGCTTCCCCATTTCTTAGAGCACAGAAAACTTGGGGTGCCCTGAAGGCTGAGACAGGGGCAGGGTGTGGGCAGCGTTGGCCCTCTGAGGATGCTCCTCCTTTTACATTCCTGCCACATTCTGGGGACACAATCCCCAACAGCGTGACGATGTCATAATTGGGCTGGGCCAGATAAGGACGCTCATTGCCTGTTGTATGCATCACAGCACCATCTTGGGACCCTTCCCGTTCATTTGCTACTCAGGATCCAGGGTTTTCCCAGGCCAAGACACAGTGGGTTGAAGGTTCTGCCATACCCTGTAGAGGTGCCAATCATAACAAAAACATATTGAGCATTGACTTTGTTTAACCAAGCATTTAACTCATTTGATGCTCGTAACAATCCTACAAGGCTTGTCACATTATTGGTTTTCATCTTTGAAATGAAAAAAAAAAAAAACAGGCATAGGAAGGTAATTTGCCCAAAGTTACCCAGCCACTAAATGCACTAAGTGGTAGAGTGGGAATTTGAACCCAGGAAAAGATGTTCCAAAGCCCTACAGCCTTCCCACCATGGCCACATCCTCTTATTTTTTATTATTATTATTTTTTTTAAAGACAGGGTTTCACCATGTTGGTCAGGCTGGTCTTGAACTCCCGACCTCAGGTGATCCAGCTGCCTTGGCCTCCAAAGTGTTTGGATTACAGGCATGAGCCACTGCACCCGGCTGGCCACATCCTCTTATAAAGTGGAGGGGAGGAGGAAGGAGGGAAGTCTCTATAAGGGTTTCCTCTTGGGGCCTAACTATTAGTGAGCCCTCTCTAGAGAAGGAAAACCAACATCTGTGTAGAACGGGAGGCAGCTGTCTGGTCCCTGCCAATTCCCAGCTGGTGGGGAACATGTTGATCCCAATTAGAATCTGGCATCTGGCACTTGCAATACCAGGGCACCTGCTTGTGTCTGCAAAATCACCCCAGCCTTCGAGTCAGAAAGAAAACATTTTTCACTGGATCCTCCAGGGAGCCCAGTCTCTGGCCCACCTCCCAGGGAGCTCGTGGCCTGGTGGAGGTAATGCACCCCCTCACTCCACATCTCCCTAGCTCACACCGCCTTCCTCTGGGAAGACCCCCTTCCGGGCTTTGACTAAAAGGGTCCCTGCCCTGAAGAACAGCCACTGAGTTACAGACTTGAGGAACAAGTCCTCATGATCCATCAGTCTCCTGTCCCCTTGCCAGCCTTGACACCATAGTACCTCAACCATTCTGCCTCCAGGGAACCCACAGGTCACCTGAGATTGATACCACCCAGCTGACCTCTGCCCTCCAGTTTACGGACCTGTACGAGGTCTGATTTAACTGCACCAAACCTTTGGACCTAAAACTGGGATGTATATGTGCTCAGACTGCACATACCAATTCTCAGAAGTTTTGTTTTCTTGTGGCTGTGGCTGAGCACAGGGGCTCACACCCTTAATCCCAGCACTTTGGGAGACTGAGGTGGGCAGATCGCTTGAGGTCAGGAGTTCAAGACAGCCTGGCCAACATGGTGAAACCCTGTCTCTACTAAAATGCAAAAATTAGCTGGGCGAGGTGGCAGGCGCCTGTAATCCTAGCTACTCAGGAGGCTGAAGCAGCGGAATATTTTAAACCCAGGAGATGGAGGTTGAAATGAGCTGAGATCGCGCCACTGCACTCCAGCCTGGGCAACAGAGCAAGACTCCATCTCAAAAAGAAAAAAAAGCTTTTTTTTTTTTTTGTGGCAGAGCAAGAGTGGAAAATACAGTGTATTTTAAAACTCAGCTTTTATTACCTTGTTTTCAGATCCTGAGACCTAAACTTTTCATTCCTATGCAATCAAATCTTTAACCTCCACTTCCTATGTCCTTCAGCCTTCTTCAATAGAAAAGCTGCTAGCAAACCGCCCCTAGGCACATACACACAGATTTATTGTTTTGATGTACCATATGTCCTTGTGGTTTGAGCTGCCTCATGAAGATGGAACTGACCGACCTCACTGATGGCCTCCCGAGCTTATGAATATAAAAAGGATTAATGGAAGGGACTTTCCAGTAAGCAACTCACAATTCCACTTCCTGAAAAAGGAATACTTCATCCAAGAAATTATAAACAGGAAACTTGGGAAGGATTCCCCATCTCCCTAAAATGGAGGAGAGGTCAGGGGCCAGGGGCAGGCTGTGGGACTCTTGGGACCCCTTGTGCTTGTGTCACTTGTGTCACTTTTTTATTTTTATTTTTTATTTATTTAATTTTTTTGAGACAAAATCTTGCTCTGTTGCAGAGGCTGGAGTGCAATGGCATGATCTCGGCCCACTGCAACCTCAACCTCCAAGTGGTTTTCCTGCCTCAACCTCCCGAGTAGCTGGGACTACAGGTGCCTGCCACCATGCCCAGATAGCTTTTTGTATTTTCGGTAGACACGGGGCTTCACTATGTTGGCAAGGCTGATCTCGAACTCCTGACCTCAGATGATCCGCCCTCCTTAGCCTCCCAAAGGGCTGCGATTACAGGTATGAGCCACCGCACCCGGCCTTGGGTCACCTTTTGCTGCTGCAGATCAATAGTGCTCAGGAGCAGTTTCCGTGTTAGGAAAAGATTCTGGGGTGCAGAGAAGGCAGAGGCCCCTGGAAGGAAGCTGCACACCACCACACCATGTGCTTTGAGGGGAAGTTAAGCCCAAACTAGCCCCTGGTGTAGCCTTTTTACCAAACACAGAAAAGAGACCACGAAGAGTGAAGTTTCCTCATTAGGACTACTCTAGGTCCAGCTCCTTGTGGTGTGCCATGCCAGTCAGGTGATGGGTGTTAAAGGTTTCCCCTTACTAAGGAAATACCTGAAGTACAGGAATAATGCTAATTAAAAGAAAATGCCAGGCACAGATAGGTAGTAGGGGAGCTATTTGGGGCCAGTGGGAACCTTCTACTGGGTTCTACAAGTTATACCCCAGAGCTCCCCCTTCTCAACACCTATATGTAGGCAGTTTTCAGAAACTAGCATAACCGATGTGAATTTTACTGCGCTGTACTAAGGTTTAAAATTGTCACATTTATTTCTACAAGTAAGAGAAATGTAGCCAGGTGCGGTGGCTCATTCATGTAATCCCAGCACTTTGGGAAGCCGAGGCAGGTGGATCACTTGAAGTCAGAAGTTCAAGACGAGCCTGCCTAACATGTGAAACCTCATTTCTACTAAAATTACCAAACTTAGCAAGCAGATGCCCGTAATCCCAGCGACTTGGGAGGCTGAGGCAGCTAAATCACTTGAACCCGGGAGATGGAGGTGCAGTGAGCCAAAATCGTGCCAGTGTCTTCCATCCTAGGCGACAGAGCAAGGCTTTGTCTCAAAAACACAAAAAGGAGAAATATGCACAGAGCCTTCACCCAGTTGGTGAGTGGAAAATGCCATCTCAGTCATAATTCTGATGTCCTTTTTTTTTTCTTTTTTGAGATAGAATTTCACTCTTTTTGCTCGTGCTGGCATGCAATGGCATGATCTAGACTCACTACAACCTCCACCTCCCAGGTTCAAGTGATTTTGCCTCAGCCTGCTGAGTAGCTGGGATTACAGGCATACACAACCATACCTGGCTAATCTTTTGTATTTTTAGCAGAGACAGGGTTTTGCCATGTTGGCCAGACTGGTCTTGAACTCCTGACCTCAGTGAGCAGCCTGCCTCGGCCATGCTCAGTGCTGCGATTACAGGTGTGAGCCACCGTGCCCAGCCCTGGTGTCCTTTCTCATTTCACCATCTCCCTACCACACACTCAGGCATACACACAGAGGATCCTGCAAAAATTCTGGGTTTTCAGGGCCACGAGAATGCCAGGGAAAGGGCAAATCAGTCCAGGAGGTCAATCCTTTGGCTTGACAACGTTCAGCCCCGGTCCCCACTGTTTGTTCTTGGGTATTGCTCTCTCAGAGGGCTCAGGGCTGCCTCTCAGCAGTACAGGGCACAGAGCAGCACCCTCTGGCTGTTTTCTCCACACGGAGAGTTGCATGTACTCCCCAGACAGGCTCAAAAAGCTCTCTCCTCAGGCCATCCAGCTCCACCATCCTTGGGAGCTTAGGCTTCAAAAGTTCTGAGGAAGAATGCCTGCTGCACCCTCCACATATAGACTCACAACACCGAAAGAAACCCAAATCTCAAATGAGGGAAACCCAAAGGCCTGACTGCCTTCTTAGTGCAAGGATGGGAAAGGCAAATAAATCCATGTTCTAGGAAGAACACACATCTATTAATTTCTCAATCTATTACACCAACCCCAAAGCATTCAGTGTTTGGAAGGGATGCTGAACACTTTGAAGAGTGTTATCCTGGGGTCTGTTGAGGGGTGGGGGGCTAGGAGAGGCATGGCAGGGGGTGGGGAGATTGGGGAGGGATAACATTATGAGAAATACCTAATGTAGGTGACGGGAGGATGGAGGCAGCAAACCATCATGGCATGTGTACACCTATGTAACAATCCTGCATGATCTGCACATGTACCCCAGAACTTAAAATACGAAAAAAAAAAAAAAAAAAAAAAAGAGTGTTATCTTCTTCTTTTTTTTTTTTTTTTTTGGGGGGGGGGATAGAGTTTTGCTCTTTTTGCTTAGGCTAGAATGCAGTGGCATGATCTTGGCTCATTGTAACCTCTACCTCCCAGGTTCAGGGTTCGAGAGATTCTCCTGCTCAGCCTCCCTGAGTAGCTAGGATTACAGGCACCACCGCATCTGGCCTTTTTTTTTTCTTTTTTGAGATGGAGTTTCACTCTTGCTGTCCAGACTAGAGTGTAGTGGCATGGTCTTGGCCCACTGCAACCTCCGCCTTCTGGGTTCAAGTGATTCTCTTGCCTCAGCCTCCCAAGTAGCTGGGATTACAGGCACGTGCCACCATGCCCGGCTAATTTTTGTGTTTTTAGTAGAGATGGGGTTTCACCATGTTGGCCAGGCTGGTCTTGAACTCCTGACCTCAGGTGATCTGTCCACCTTGGCCTCCCAAAGAGCTGAGATTATGGTGTGAGCCACCACGCCCGACCTCCCTTGCTTATTTCACACTTAGGTAGGATGAGGGGAGAACAGTACTTCTACTCTGACTGGTCAGGCCACAGCTTCAAGGTTCCGTTGCCTGCAGAGCAGCAAGCTGCACACTCCATGAACTTGATCAGCCTAAATAAGATAATCACCATCTTATGCTGCAGGTTTCGGCTCAAGATAGCACTGATTCTGTCTTTGCTATGAGGTCATAGCTCTTCAGCCAGGAGCAGATATGCAATGACCTTGGACTATGGACTAGCTGACTCCCAGCTATAAACCCCCATTATACATGATGGGCGATTTAGATTCAGCATCTCCCTCTACCATGAATTTGTCCCACAGTCAGCTCCAATACGAGCTGCATGTGGTCTCTGCCATCTGTGACAGTCTCACGGGTGTTGCTCAGCACTCTTGGCTTGCCTCTTGCTGATGGTGACATCATTATCAGAATGCTGCAAAGTCCCATTCTGCCCACTAGCCCAGTGGCTGGAGTTCTGGGAAAACACAGTCAGCATTTATGTATTACAAACCCAGGTAGGTACAAAGTCATGCTCGAACGAACTCAGTCCACAGCTAAAAATATTTTTTAAAAAAGCACGATCTTGAGCTGGGCACGGTGGCTCATGCCTGTAATCCCAACACTTTGGGAGGCTGAGGTGGGCAGATCACTTGAGGTCAGGAGTTTGAGACCAGCCTGGTCGACATGGTGAAACCCATCTCTACTAAAATACAAAAATTATCCAGGTATGGTGGTGGGCACCTGTAATCCCAGCTACTCAGGAGGCTGAGGCAGGAGAATCACTTGAACCTGGGAGGTGGTGGTTGTGGTGAGCTGAGAGATCTCACCACTACACTCCAGTTTGGGTGACATTGAGACTCCTCAAAAAAAAAAAAAAAGGTTTGTGTTTTTTTTTTGTGGCAGAGCAAAAGTGGAAAATATAGTGTGTTTTAAAACAGCTTTTATCACCCTGTTTTCAAATCCTGAGACCTAAACTTTTTGTTCCTATGCAGTCAAATCTTTAACCTCCACTTCCTATGTCCTTCAGCCTTCTTCAGTAGAAAAGCTGCTAGCAAACCGCCCCCAGGCACATACACACAGATTTATTGTTTTGATGTACCATATGTCCTTGTGGTTTGAGCTGCCTCATGAAGATGGAACTGACCGACCTCACTGATGGCCTGAATGTGGAGAGCGAGAGAAGGGGAAGAATCAGGAATGATGCTGAGATTTTTGGCCCGAGCTTATGAATATAAAAAGGATTAATGGAAGGGACTTTCCAGTAAGCAACTCACAATTCCACTTCCTGAAAAAGGAATACTCCATCCAAGAAATTATAAACAGGAAACTTGGGAAGGATTCCTCATCTCCCTAAAATGGAGGAGAGGCCAGGGGCCAGGGGCAGGCCATGGGTCTCTTGAGACCCCTTGTGCTTGTGTTACCATTTTTATTGATTTATTTATGTTTGAGACGAAGTCTCTCTCTGTTGCAGAGGCTGGAGTGCAATGGCATGATCTTGGCCCACTGAAACCTCCACCTCCCGAGTTCAAATGATTCTCCTGCCTCAGCCTCCCAAACAGCTGGAACTACAGGCACCTGCCACCACGCCCAGCTGTTTCATTTTTACCATTGAAGTGAAACATATGTTCCATAAAATTTACCATCCTAACCAGTTGTAAGTGTAGAGTTGAGTGACATTAAGTACATTTACAGAGTTCTGCAACCATCACCACTATGCGTCTCCAGAACTCTTTTCTTCTTGTAAAGCTGAAACTCTCTACTTATGAACAACTATTCCCCATTCCTTCCTTCCACTGGCCTCTGGTAACGACTTAGTCTACTTTCTGTCTCTATGAATGTAACTACTCTAGGTGCCTCATATAAGTAAAATCATACATTATTAGTCCTTTTGAAACTGGCTAGTTTCGGGCCAAGCGCAGTGGCTCACTCCTGTTATCCGAGCACTTTGGGAGACCGTGGCGGGAGGATCATTTGAGATCAGGATTTCAAGACCAGCCTCGCCAACATGATGCGACCCATCCTAATACAAAAATTAGCTGATCAGTAGTGGTGGGTGCTTGTAATCCCAGCTACCCAGGAGGCTGAGGCAGGAGAATGGCTTGAGCCTGGGAGGGCCAAGATCGTGTCACTGCAGTCTGGGTGACAGAGTGAGACCCTGTCTCAAAAAAAAAAAAGAAGAAAATAGCTAATTTCACTTAGCCTAATGTCCTTAAGTTTAACTCATGTTGTGGCGTGTGTCACTACTTCATTGCTTTTTATTGGAAAGCAGTGTTCCATTGTATGGATATAGCATTTTTAAAAATCCATTCACCAGTTGATGGATATCTGGATTGTTTCCTCTTTCTGGTTATTACACAAAAGGCTACTAGACGCATTCACATCTAAGTTTTTGTGTTGACATATGTTTTGATTTCTGCCATGTAGATACCTAGGAGTGGAATTTCTGGGTATATTAGTTTCTTATTGCTGCTATAACACATTATCACAAACCTCATGGCTAAAACAACACAAGTTTATTATCTTACAGTTCTGGAGGCCAGAAGCAGGCTAGGCACAGTGGCTCACGCCTGTAATCCCATCACTTTTCGAGGCTGAGGAGGGCAGATCACTTGAGGTCAGGAGTTCCAGACCAGCCTGGCTAACATGGTGAAACCCCATCTCTACTTAAAAAAAAAAAAACAAAAATTAATTTGGGAGGCTGAGGCGGGCAGATAACCTGAGGTCAGGAGTTCGAGACCAGTCTGACCAACATGGAGAAACCTAGTCCCTACTAAAAATACAAAATTAGCCGAGTGTGGTGGCACATGCCACCGGGAGGCTGAGGCAGGAGAATCACTTGAACCCAGGAGGCAGAGATTGCGGTGAGCCAAGATCACACCATTGCACTCTAGCTTGGGCAACAAGAGCAAAACTCCTTCTCAAAAAATAAGCTAGCCAGGCTTGGTGGTGGGCATCTGTAATCCCAGCTACTCAGGAGGCTGAGGCAGGAGAATCACTTGAACTTGGGAGACAGAGGTTGCAGTGAGCTGAGATTTTACCACTTCACTCCTATCTGGGTGACAGAGCAAGTCTTTGTCAAAAAAAAAAAAAAGCCAAAATGGGTCTTATAGGCTAAAATCAAGGAGTGGGCAGAACTTCATTCTTTCTGCAGGCTCTGGGAGTAATGTGTTTCTTGCGTTTTCCAGCTGCCCACATTCCTTGGCTCGTGGCTGCACCATTCTAACTTCTGCTTCTGTTATCACATCTCCTCTGACTCTCCCCTCCTGCCCCCCACTTTCTCATGTAAGGGCTCCTCTGATTACACTGGGCCCATCCAGTGACCCAGATTAATCTTGTCTCAAGATCCTTAATTTATTCACATCTGCAGAGTTCCATTTGCCATGTCAGTAACATAATCGTAGTTTCTGGGACTTAGGATGTGGACATCTTTGGAGGACTGTTATCATGCCAATTACACTGGACTATAAGGTAATTCTGTATTAAATATTTTCAGAAACTGCCAAACTGTGTTCCATTTTTTATTTCTATCAGCAGTGGATGAGGGTTGGACTTTTTCTACAGCCTCACCAGCACTTGGTATTGTCCGTCTTTTTATCCCATTATCACAATGGGAATGAATTGGCCTCTCATTGTGGTTTTGATCTGCATTTCCCTAATGAGTAATGATGTTGAGAATCTTTGCAGGGGCCTAGGATCCACTGCCCCTCTTTGGTTTGTTTTCATCAGGGACTGGGGGAACTGCAGAAATAAAATGCATCCCTAAGCTTTCTCCATGTGCTATCTCTTGCCCTTCCTACCCCTCTATCTTAATAGTACCTTTCACAATTCAGTGATGTCTGGAAGCCAGCCACAGGGCAGAGCATATAGAACCCTGAGGAACAGAGGGCCTAGGTTGCCACCCTCAGTAGCCTGCCTTATGTCTCATAACTGGACTACTCCTGCAAAGCCAAGCCCTTTCCCAGGTTCTTGGTTTGGAGAAGTTGAGAACTCAGCTACAGTGTGATGACACATCTCTAAGGGACCCTCTAGCCTAAAAACTGTCCTTACTCGGAACCTCCACATGTAAGCACTCTATTGCCATTTCAGTTTTACAGATGGAATTACACAAAGCTGGGTGGGGTCAAGGGAGTTCTCTATGCAACAATGATGAATCATTTATTCATTTATTTATATTTTTTTGAAATGGGGTGTCACTCTGTTGCTAAGGCTGGAGTGCAATGGCGTCATCTCAGCTCACTGCAACCTCTGACTCCTGGGTTCAAATGATTCTCCTGACTCAAACTCCTGAATAGGTGAGATTACAGGCATGCACCACCCTATCCAGCTAATTTTTATATTTTTAGTAGAGATGGGGTTTCATCTTGTTGGTCAGGCTGGTCTCAAACTCCTGACCTCAGGTGATCCCCCCACCTCGGCTTCCCAAAGTGCTGGGATTACAGGCGTGAGCCACAGCACCCAGCCAATGATTAATCATTTAGCTATAAAAACTCAAGGCCCTTCACGACTGAAGGCATGGCAGAAGCTCTCACCCACACAGCTAGTGAAAGAAGCGCTGCTCAGAATGGCTTCTCCCTGCTCCTTTACAAACCTAGTGTCAACCTTCTAGCTTCTGAACAGAAGGTCAGAAACCCTCAGGAATATTCACACAGTTCTGGCCCCAAAATGGCTTGTGCCAAACTTGAGCATGCTTGAGAGATGGTAATTCTAGCCAGACTGCTCAATGTCCAGCCACAACAGAGGCAAACTCTCCATGGCCATCACCTATCTCTCCCCTCCTTACCTCCATCATCTTTATACCCTGGGCCTCTACCCACCCTCAGTCCAGACCTAAGACTTCCTAAGGCTCTTCAGTAAGCCCTGGAGATCTCTCATTCAGCAAAAAGACGGACCCCAGCCTTGGGTTGACTAGGTCCCCAGTTCAGGCAGCTGAGTGACACAAATCATGAATCTTCGAAGGGCCGTCTGGCTCAGACCTGCTTTCCCGTTGCCACCAGCTGTCCCCCACATTTCACAGTTCCCATTCAGCAGCCACCAGTACCAAACAAATGTGAGAAAAAGAAGCCCCTGGTGCACACAAAACCCACAGGATCTTATTTTCAGGCTACAGCTGAGGCCGGTTAAGCTTAAGTGGCAAAACCTGCCATGTCTCATATCTTTATTTTTATCTCTCCTTTTCCACTGTTGCCAGACAATATGGCCTAGAAGACTTTTTACTTTGGGGAATGTATGATCATATTTTTCTGGCCAAATAATTGGTGTCATTAATCCATGGGCAACGGATTCTGATTAATAAAGCAGAGTGCATAAATGTATCACTCTTCATTTTCTAAAAAACCACTAAAATGATGTTAAAGGAAAGTTCTTCAAAAGGCATAAACCAACAAAGAAAATTGAAGAGAAAATTATAGTGGATTTATATGATGGTAGTTTTTTTTTAAATAGCAGACAGAAGGGTAACTGACCTACGAGGTAAAAGAAAGGAAGAAGCCAAGAAGAAGCAAATTGATTCTCATCCAAGAAAAGCTCAGCTCTTGGAGATACTAGTACATTCTACAGCAATGAAAGAAGCCAGAAAACAGACAACAGCAGAAGAAACTTCTACAAATAATCATTCTTCAGTTTGTCTTCCTCATCCTAAGGAAAAAATTGCGGCCAGGCACAGTGGCTCATGCCTGTAATCCCAGCACTTTGGGGGACCAAGGCGGGCAGATTACTTGAGGTCAGGAGTTTGAGACCAGCCTGGCCAACATGGCAAAATCTCGTCTCTACTAAAAATACAAAAATTAGTTACGCGTGGTGGCACATGGGAGGCTGAGGCTGGAGAATCGCTTGAACCCAGAAGGTGGAGGTTGCAGTGAGCTGAGATCATGCCACCACTGCATTCCAGCTTGGGCGACAGAGTGAGACTTCATCTCAAAAAAAAAAAGCATCACTCAATCAGCGTCTTTACTCTTTAAGATACACGGTATCCCATAAAAGAAATAAGTTCCAGTGTTTCACAGCACTGTAGTATGACTATAATTAACAATTTATTGTAAATTTTAAAATAGCTAGAAGAATGGATTTTTATTGTTCTCAACACAAAAAAAGGATAAATATTTGAAATGGTGGATATGTTAATTACCCTGATATGATTATTATTATATTGTATACATTTATCCAAATATCACAGTGTACCCCATAAAAATGTGCAAGAACCTGTCAATTAATAATAACAATAAAGCAAAAAAGATTTACTGTATCATCTCTATTTTTCCTTCTCTTCTGCAGTCAAATTGATATATATATTTTTTTGGCCGAGTCTCGCTCTTATCCCTCCGGCTGGAGTGCAATGGCACAATCTCGGCTCACTGCAGCCTCTGCCTCCTGGATTCAAGGGATTTTCCTGCCTCAGCCTCCCAAGTATCTGGGATTACAAGCGTCCACGACCACATGCCTGGCTAATTTTTATATTTTTAGTGGAGACAGAGTTTCGCCACATTAGCCAGGTTGGTTTTGAACTCCTGACCTCAGGTGATCCACCCACCTCAGCCTCCCAAAGTGCTGGAATTACAGGAGTGAGCAGTGGCCTGGCCCGTACTACCAATTTCAAGGGTAATCTTTGATTTTTGCAGTCACTTTAGAGCTACATTTCCAGTCATTATGTATACTAAGTAAGTGAGTTTCAGTGCTGCCATCATGCTCCCATCCCTGAGTTCTTTCTCTAGCTCACCTTGGCTATTATACATCTTTCAGGGAGCTAAGTAAAGGCATTCTTTGATGGGCCTTTCAAGAGCCAGATAGCAAGGCAAAACACCTCGTTACCATACAAAACTGACACATTCATGATTCATCAACAGGAGAACACAGCACATGGAACAAGCCTGTGGTTTAAAAATATGTAACTTCTGCAAGGTTATAGAGAACACTGCTCAGTTTTGAAAGAGGCATGTTTCTAAGACTAGCGAGAGGGTCTTATTAATACATAGCTCTGCAGAAAACTCTAGGGAAAATTATAGAGTGGCTGAATAAGGATTATTTCTGCATTCCTGGATATAAATATTACTATTATTGATAAGTGTTATAAAAATTCCATCTTGATTTCTAATATCAACCAATTGGAACTAGAAAAGACTTCACACCTCTCCCCACCGAACTAAAATACTATTGCAAATTATTTAGAAAATACAACTTATAAATACTAATGGGATACTGTCATTTAATAATGCTTTTATTACTAAACAAGGAATAGCAAAAATGTTTAACATTTAATGACAGAAATTTAAACAAAATTCATCCCCTAAAAACCAAGAAGACTACAATGATAAAGACGGAAGTGAAAGCTTACTAATTAGGAAACAAAAATGGACAGAACAGATAAATCAGCTCAAGAGCTGTTTCTTTGGGAAAACAAAAACGAATTAAAGAGATAAATCCCTGGCAAGCCTATTAAATATATAAAGCAACGGAAATAACTATGTTTATCCTGAGTTTCAAAAGAATTTAATTACTGATGTGAAGATTTAGAGAATGTTAACAAATACCATAAACTGCTGCGTAGTAATGAATATGAAAATCTCTGATACACGGTTCTCCATTTCTCCCAAGATCTCTGCTAACCCAACACACTTCAAAGCTTTTCTCCTTGCTATAGCAGCCCTAAAGCAAAAAAAAAATTATCCTAAAGCAAGGCCGTAGGTCAGCTCTTCAGACCTGGCAGGGCTGTTTGACCGCTTTCTCTATCTAAAATGCAAAAAGTTCAAGTTATATTGCAAACCTCGGAACACATGCCCTTTCAAGTAACGTAAGCTTGTCTCTTCTCAAGCTAAACTGTAGTCCCATGCTCAGTCCTGTAAGCAATTTAAGCGAAAAATAAGCTTAGAGAATGTGGAGACTAGAAGGCAACGCACCCAGAGTTTGACCCCAGAAAATACTAAACTAAGGACTTTGTTATAAGAGAAAGCCAGTCGGGGAGTGGGTTGGGTAGGGAGGGGATGACAAATGTTTCATGTAAAAGGTTAAACAACTTTGTACCAAGCTAATCAGTTAAAGTTCTGATCAAGTCCCATCACTTCTAAGTTTTGGTTGTATAACTTCCGATTTTATCTTTTCTGTAAATTGGAGATGATCACCACTTTTTTCAGAGAAATATTAGGAGGAAATAAGGTAACATATGTGGAAATGTTTTGCAAAGAGCAAGACTTGATATGATGGTAGTGCAGGAAGAAAGGGGCTCACTGCTCATTTGGGGATGAAATAGGCCAACATCTGCCTCATATCTGTGCTAGAGCAGTCATGACTTTCGGCATCCCAATGCAAGAGTCAGCCCTCATCTCTCCAGATGCACCTGGGGCTATCAGTGTATTATTTAGAAAATACAACCTGTAAATACTAATGGAATACTGTCATTGAATAATGCTTTATAACCAAACAAAGAATAACAAAAATGTTTAACATTTGATGACAGGGATTTAAACAAATTCACCCAAAAAAAATCAAGAAGATCAAGCCAGATGCAGTGGCTCATGCCTATAATCCCAGCACTTTGGGAGGTCGAGGCAGGTGGATCACTCGAGGGCAGGAGTTTGAGACCAGCCTGGCCAACATGGCAAAACCCCGTCTCTACTAAAAACACAAAAATTAGCTGGGCGTGGCGGCACACACCTGTATTCCCAGCTACTCAGGAGGCTGAGGCACAAGAATCACTTGAACTTGGGAGGCAGAGTTTGCAGTGAGCCGAGATCTCATCACTGCACTCCATCCAGCCTGGAAGATAGAGTGATACTCTATCTCTAAAAATACCTCAAGAAGCTCAAAATAATAAAAATAAAAGTGAAAGCAATGGTGTGGCTGAAGTCTAGTTGTCCTAGCCAAGGTGGAAGCATGTAATAACTCCAGAGCCCAGCAGTTTCTCAAAAGATGCAATAAAGACAACACAAGACCCTGTCTCCTCTTAGACATCCGGATTTCTTGACAACTGAGGCCTTTGGGCAAGACAGTCTACAAAGCTTGATTTGAGGTATAGATAGATAATTGACATTTAACTGTGAAACAAATATGTGAAAACCTCTTTAGGACTTATATAGAGAAGCATAGACCAAAAAAAAAATACTTCATTGCTAAAAAAATGATAATGATAATCTGAGCCTCTAACAAGTCAAAATCTTTTTGCTGATGAAGGGTCTTGCCTCAGTGTTGATGGCTGCTGACTGATCAGGGTGGTGGTTGCCGAAGGTTGGGGTGCCTATGTCAATTTCTTAAAATAAAATTATAATGAAGATTGCTGCATTATTGATTGACGCTTCCTTTGGTGAAAGATTTTTCTGTAGCATGCCATGCTGTCTGATAGCATTTTATCGGTAGTAGAATGCCTTCAAAAATTGGAGTCAATCCTCTCAAACCCTGCCACTACTTTATCAACTAAGTTTATGAAATATTCTAAATCAATTGTTGTTTCAACAACGTTTCTAGCATCTTCTTCAGGAGTAGGTTTCATGTCAAGAAATCACTTTCTTTGCTCGTCAGTAAGAAGCAACACTTCATCTGTTCGTTTGATCGTGAGATTGCAGCAATTCAACCACATCTTCAGGCTCCACTTCTAGTTCTAGTTATCTTGCTATTTCTACCACATCTGCAGTGACTTCCTCCACTGAAGCCTTAAACTCCTCAAAGTCATTCACAAAAGTTGGAATCAACTTCTTTCAAATTCTTGTTAATGTTAATATTTTGACCTCCTCCCATAAATCACAAATGTTCTTCCTAAAACCATCTAGAATATTGAATCCTTTCAATATTTTCAGTATTGTTTCAATTTATTTTACTTTACCCAGATCCATCAGAGGAATCACTATGACATATCTAACCTTATGAAATGTATTCCTTAAATAAGACTAGAAAGTAGAAATGATTCCTTGATCCATGGGTTGCAGAATGGCTGTTGTGATAGCTGGCATAAAAACAACCTTAATCTCTGTGTACATCTCCATTATAGCTCTTGGGTGACCAGGTGCATTGTCAATGAGTAGTAATATTTTGAAAGGACTCTTTTCTTCTGAGCAGTAGATCTCAACAGTGGGCTTAAAATATTTAGTAAACCTGAAGTAGATGTGCTGTCATTCAGGCTTTGTTGTCCCCTTTATAGAGCACAGACAGAGTAGATTTAGCGTAATTCTTTCTTTTTTTTTTTTTGAGACCAAGTCTCACCTGTTGCCCAGGCTGGAATGCAGGGGCATGATATCAGCTCACTGCAACCTCCACCTCCCAGGTTTAAGTGATTCTCCTGCCTCAGCCTCCCAAGTAGCTGGGACCACAGGCACACGCCACCATGCCTGGCTAATTTTTTTGTAGAGACAGGGTTTCACTATGTTGGCCAGGCTGGTCTTGGACTCCTGACCTCGTGATCCACCCACCTCAGGCTCTCAAAGTGCTGGGATTACTGGCAACAGCCACCACACTCGGCCATTGTAATTTTTGTTTGTTTCTTTGTTTGAGACAGAGTCTCACTCTGTTGCCCAGGCTGGAGTGCAGTGGCATGATTTTGGCTCACTGCAACCTCTGCCTTCTGGGTTCAACCCATTCTCCTGCCTCAGCCTCCCAAGTAGCTGGGACTACAGATGCATGCCACTGTGCCAGGCTAATTTTTTTGTATTTTAGTAGAGACGGTGTTTCACCATGTTGCCCAGGCTTGGCTCAAATTCCTGAGCTCAGGCAATCTGCCCACCTCAGCCTCCCAAAGTGGGACTATGGGTGTGAGATTTAGTGTAATTCTTAGGGCCCTAGGGTTTTGGGAATAGTAAATGAGCATTGGCTTCAGCTTAAAGTCACCAGTTGCATTGACTCTAAAAAGACAGTTGACCTGTCCTTTGAAGCTTTGAAGGCAGACATTGACTTTTCTCTATCAGAGTCCTAGATGGCATCTTCTTCTACTAGAAGCCTATTTCATCTGTGTTGAAAATCTGTTGTTTACTGTAGCCACCTTCATCAATCATCTTAACTAAATCTTCTGAATAACTTGCAGCTTCTACACCAGAACTTCCCACTTCATCTTGTACTTTTATGTTATAGAGATGGCTTCCTTCCTCAGACCTCATGAACCAACCTTTGCTGGCTTCAAACTTCTCTTCTGCAGCTTCCTCATTTCTCTCTTTCATAGAAGTGAAAAGAGTTAGGGCCTACCTCTGGATTAAGCTCTGGCTTCAGAGAATGTTGTGGCTGGTTTGATCTTGTATCTAGAGCACTAAAACTTTCTCCATATCAGCAATAAGGCTGTTTTGCTTTCTGAGCTGTATGTTCACTGGAGTAGCACTCTTAATTTCTTTCAAGAACTCTTCCTTTACATTCATAACTTGGCTGTTTGTCATGAGAAGCCTAGCTTTCAAAGCTTATCTTGGCTCTCAACATGCCTTCCTTGCTAAGCTTACTCATTTCTAGTTTTTTATTTAAGGTGAGAAACACTTGACACTTCCTTTCACTTGAACACTTAGAGGCCATTGTAGGGTTATTCATTGGACTGATTTCAACATTGTTGGGTCTCAGGGAATAGAGAGGTTCAAGGAGAGAGAGCCAGATAAGAACAGCCGGTCAGTGGAGCAGTCAGAACACACACAACATTTATCAATTAAGTTCATTGTCTTGGAGAGAGCGGTGGTTCATGCCTGTAATCCCAGCACTTTGGGAGGCTGAGGCAGGAGGATCGTTTGAGGTCAGAAGTTTGAGACCAGCCTGGCCAACAGTGTAAAAGCCCCGTCTCTACTAAAAATTAGCCGTGTGTGGTGGTGTGCACCTATGGTCCTGGCTACCCAGGAGGCTGAGGCAGGAAAATCACCTGAACCAGGAAAGCTAGGTTACAGTGAGCCCATATTGGGCCACTGCACTCCAGCCTGGGCGATAGAGTGAGACCCATCTCAAAAAAAAAAAAAGTTTTCTACCTTATATTGGCATGATCCATAGCACCCCAAAATAGTTACAATAGTAGCATCAAAGATCACTGATCACAGATCACCATGACAGATATCATAATGATGAAAAAGTTTAAAATATGACGTGAGTTATCAAAATGTGACAGAGACACAAAGTGAGCACATACTATGAAGAAAATGGCACCAAGAGATTTGCTTCATGCAGGGTTGCCACAAACCTCCAATCTGGGAAAAATGCAGTATCTGTGAAGTACAGTAAAGTGATGTGCAATGAAACAAGGTGTGCCTATACGTAGGTGAATATTTATATAATATTGGCATGCGATGGGAGGTCGAGGCAGGCGGATCGCCTGAGGTCACGAGTTTGAGACCAGGTTGGCCAACATGATGAAACTCTGTCTCTACTAAAAATGGAAAAAAGCCTGGCATGGTGGCCAGCACCTGTAATCCCAGCTACTCAGGAGCCTGAAGCAAGAAAATGGCTTGAACCTGGGACACAGAGGTTGCCGTCAGCCGAGATCCCACCACCACACTCCAACCTGGGTGACAGAGTGAGACTCCCATCTCAGAAAAAAAGAAAGAAAGAAAAGAAAGAAAAAGAAAAGCCTTTAGAAGCATAGCATAAAAATCAGAAACTACAGAGGAAAATATTAATAAGACTAAAGGCGACGTAAAAGTAAATACTCCTGACCAGGTGCAGTGGCTCACTCCTGTAATGCCAGCACTTTGGGAGGCCGATATGGGTGGATCACCGAGGTCAGGAGTTCGAGACCAGCCTGGCCAACGTGGTAACACCTCATCTCTATTAAAAAAAAAAAGAAAAGAAAAATGTTCATAGTATCTTACAAAATGGTTTATAGCATATGATCCTATTTTTAATACATATGTTACACATTCACATATATCCACACATAGAGAAAATCTGAAAGAATTTAAGAGTCAGCCGGGCACAGTGGCTCACGCCTGTAATCCCAGAGCTTTGGGAGGCCGAGACGGGTGGATCACAAGATCAGGAGTTCGAGACCAGCCTGGCCAACATGGTGAAACTTCATCTCTACTAAATATACAAAAATTAGCTGGGCATGGTGGTGGGCACCTGTAGTTCCAGATACTCGGGAGGCTGAGGCGGGAGAATTCCTTGAACCTAGGAGGCAGAGGTTGTAGTGAGCCAAGATTGCACCTCTGCACTCCAGCCTAGGCGACAGAGCGAGCCTCCACCTCAAAAAAAAAAAAAAAAAGAGTTAAAGCTCTTTCGTTTGTAAGAAACTAAGACTGATCTAGTCAACTTAAAGAAAAAAAGATGGAAAGAATTCGAGAAATGTTAGAATATCTCATTAAATTGCAGGAAGTGTTATACTTTTAAGATATGATCAGATAAGGAACAATAATGCTGGGATTCTTCTCAACAGATAGATTTGAGGAACTTCTTCCTCTACAACTTTGATGAAATGATTCCCATCTAGTCTGTGTCTTTATAGTTCAAAGGTAGAATTTTAGGAATTTTTCTGATAGTCCCAATATGGTCCAGAAGTAAATGTCTGGATTAACAAACTATGCCCAGATGAGTAGGAACAAGTGTATTCACATGGCAACTGGAGGTCACTCTCTGTGACTCAGGGCCATGATTAAGATGACAGAGCCAGACAGGTGCTTTACGTGATGCTGTTGGGAGAATACATACCACCATGTGAAGATGGGTGATGTCTGAGGGTGAGATTGTGGGTGCGTGTTTGCTTTGTATCATTCAAGGATGATTTGGTGGCAGGTGACAGAAACACAACGCTAACCGTTAGGCAGAAAGTGGAAATTATTAACAGGTGCACAGAGGGCCAGGCGCAGTGGCTCACGCCTGTAATCCCAGCACTTTGGGAGGCCGAGGCGGGCGGATCACGAGATCAAGAGATCGAGACCATCCTGGCCAATATGGTGAAACCCCGTCTCTACTAAATGTACAAAAACAATTAGCCGGGGTGGGGGGGTGCTGCGTGCCTGTAGTCCCAGCTACTCGGGAGGCTGAGGCAGGAGAATTGCTTGAAACCGGAAAACGGAAGTTGCAGTGAGCCAGGATCACGCCACTGCACTCCAGCCTGGTGATAGAGCGAGACTCTGTCTCAAAAAAAAGAAAAAAAAATGGTTCACAGAAGTGCAGTTAAGAGCTGGGTACACTGGCCTGGGGACAGCTGGAAACAGCATCTTGGACACTGCTGCCAGGCTCCCCTCTGCATCTCTCACTTCTGATTTTCTCTAAATGTCAGGCTGACTCCTCTGCATTTCTTCTCCATATGACAGGAAACACGGCGGCAAGAGGCTCCCTGGTCTTGCATTTCCGTTTCGCTACCGGAAGGAGATTGATATTTCCTCTATCTGATTCCAAATTGTGCAACCCTGGCAGCGCACAGTGGCTTACGCCTGTAATCCTAGCACTTTGGGAGGCCGAGGCAGGCGGCTCACTTGAGGTCAGGAGTTCAAAACCAACCTGGCCAATGTGGTGAAACCCTGTCTCTACTAAAAATACAAAAATTAGGCAGGCTTGGTGGTGAGTGCCTGTAATCCCAGCTACTCAGGAGGCTTAGGCAGGAGAATCGCTTGAACCTGAGAGGGGAAGGTTGCAGTGAGCCGAGATCACACCACTACACTCCAGCCTGGGTGACAAAGCGAGACTCTGTCTCAATAAATAAATAAATAAATAAATAAATAAAACAAATTGTGTACAACCCCAGAGAAGATGGTTATTGGCTTAACTTTGGCAGGAATCTTTACTCTCTTATTTGTCATTGTACCCATACTAGCTGGCACGTGGCAGATCCTCAACAAACATATTAGATGGTTGTGAGAAGAATGAAGAAGGCCTAGTCAAGATGACTCCTAGTTTGGGGACCAGTGGGTGGGGATATCATTAACTCAACCAGGCTTCAGAACGGTAACAGTAGGGCCTAGAATAGTGGGTCCCAGAAGCATTGTTTAGCATTACTAGTGTAACTATCAGAGTCAGACTGTTTGGATTTGAATTCCAGTTCCACCACTTACCAGCTGTGTGACTGTGGACAAGTTACCTCAACCCTCAAAGCTTCAGTTTCCCCACCCACAAAAATGGAGATGAGAGTAATACACAGTTTGTAGGGCTCATTGTGAAAATTAACTAAAATACCTTGCGCAAAGTGCTCAATAATCATTGATTGATATATTTACATCCTTCTTTCAACCATGCTGCATTTTGCTTTCAAATTCACTTTCACTACCTTTGCAGTTAGAACTGATTTTTTCCTCTTTTTTTTTTTTTTTTTTAGATGGAATCTTGCACTGTTTCTCAGGCTGGAGTGCAATGGCTTGATCTTGGCTCACTGCAAACTTGCAACCTCGGCCTCCCAGTTTAAGTGATTCTCCTGCCTCAGCTTCTTGAGTAGCTAGGATTACAGACACCCACCACCATGCTTAGCTAATTTTTTGTATTTTTAGTAGAGACAGGGTTTCGCTATGTTGCCCAGGCTGGTCTGGAACTCCTGACCTCATGGTCCACCTGCCTTGGCCTCCCAGAGTGCTGGGATTACAGGCGTGAGCCACTGCGCCTGGCAGAACTGATTTTTTCCTAATGGTATTGTAAGTTTCATGTTTCAACATTTCATGCCAGTTGATCAGTCTGTTTCTCCAGTAAGCAGAGCTAGGATATGTGCTCATTCATACTTGCCTCACTGGGAATAAATAACTTTGCGGTTGTTTCTTGCTCTGATCCATGTCATAGCAGAGCCTGTGCTATAAGAAGAGTTTGTAGGTTGCACAAGACATCACCAGGAATGCTCTTGGCAGGCTTTCAGAGGACAGTAGCTGGAAGATGGTATCTGCCATGTTACCAAATATTCAGAGCACAGGCCCGGCTCAGCAGATTCTGGGAGTGTGTGGGGACAAGTATACAGTCATGGCCCCTCATTAGTGCTGTCACACCCAAAGATGGGCATATCCAAATAGGTCTGGCCTCTCTTTTTCTTTTTCTTTTTTTTTTTTTTGAGATGGAGCCTTGCTCTGTCACCCAGACTGGAGTGCAGTGGCGCGACCTCGGCTCACTGCAACCTCCGCCTTCAGGTTCAAGCAGTTTTCCTATCTCAGCCTCCTGAGTACCTGGGATTACAGGCAGGTGCCACAATATCTGGCTGATTTTTTTTTTGTATTTTTAGTAGAGATGGGGTTTCACCATATTGGCCAGGCGAATCTCAAACTCCTGACCTTGTGATCCACCCTCCTTGGCCTCCCAAAGTGCTGGGATTACAGGTGTGAGCCACCAAGCCTAGTGGTTTGGCCTCTCTTTCTGCATCTTAAGGTTGAAGTTAATTTTCCCCTTCTCTAAGTTTTTAAGTATCAGATAAGGGATTGAAATACATTTTTTAATGTAAAGAGTATGTAAGTTTGAAAGCAGAAACTATTTATATGGTCTTTTTTATTTCTCTGTATACAAGAACCAAGACTTTGGAGCCACTTGCTCGAGACAGGTGATGCTTGGAAGATGTAAGAGGAACGCAGATAAGAAGGAAATTTCGTGAGTAAATTTTACTTTCTTTTTTATTGGTAGAACATATTTTAAAATCTTATATGAAGGTCCTAATTTTTGAAATATCTATGTTGGAGTAAGTTATATTTTCCAAAGATGACCTCACTAATGCACAGCATGACCCACATGCTCTGATTATAGATATGTGCAATTAACAATATGCTGACTAGACCCAGTAGCTATTGACCTTTGAGTCATGAGCCAACATTCAGACCCTAACACTTGACTGAAAGTCTTTTCCTATACTCTATTCTGCCCTAACGCAGTGTTAAGAGCGCAGGAGGTAGAGTGAAATTCCCTGGGCTTGATTCTTGGTTTACCACTAACCAGTTATATGACCTTGGATGAGTGACTTACCTTTCAATGCCTCTGTTTCTTTATTTGTAAGATAAAGAAATAACTGTCCCAAATTCATGGAGTTGTTGCTAATTGAGTTAATACAGTTAATACCCTAAATATCTTAGAACAGTTCTAAAAACAGTGTATGTTTAATATATGCTAGCTGATCTTCTTCTTCTTTTTTTTCTTTTAGACAATCTCACTCTGTCGCCCAGGCTGGAGTGCAGTGAGGCGATCTTGGCTCATTGCAACCTCTGCCTCCCGGGTTCAAGCAAATCTCATACCTCAGCCTCCTCAGTAGCAGGGATTGCAGGCATGCACCACCACACCCGGCTAGTTTTTGTATTTATAGTAGAGATGATGTTTTGTCATGTTGCCTAGGCTGGTCTCAATCTCCTGACCTCAGATGATCTACCCACCTTTGCCTCCCAGAGTGCTGGGATTACAGGCATGAGCTTGGCCAGATATTATTCTGGGTGGTATCTCTCAAATGGCTGATACAGAAGGAAAAATAGAAGGAAACTGAGAAATATTGTAATCCAAGCACCAAGCTGATTTCTTTATTCTAGTTAATAAGTGGAGCGAGGAATCATCTGTTGACTCACTCTACTGATTCCCGCTCCACTGGTCATTTCTTGAGCAAGCAAGAGCATGCTGTGGTGGGACTGAGGCTACCCCTGGAGGGAGCTGGCCTGATTCACACACTTTCTGGAAGCTGAGGGTTGGGAATGGGTGTGTGTGTGTGGAGGGGAATATGGAAAGGAGAGATCAGGCTACTTCGGGGAAAGCTTACCCTAAGGAGAAAAAGGACTAAATTCAGTATACTGGGTGCACCAAGAACAAACCACATATTTTGTTATTTTCCCCAATTTTAGGCCCCACACACTTACAGCAAGCCATGCCAACCCTCAGCCTTGGCGCAGGAGAAGGGGCAAAGCCTATAAAGTAAGGGGCTAGGTTGAAGGTGCTGGGCCAGAAGTGAGCTCTGAAGAGAGAAGAAGAAAGTCAGAGTCCTGAAACGTTCCTGCTTCACTCAAGGAGGAAAAAGCAGGGCCCCACCTCCCCCCATTTCCAGCTGAATCCCACATTTTCTTTATTTTTTATTTTTATTTTTTGATCCAGAGTCTTGCTCTTTCACTCAGGCTAGAGTGCAGTGGCATGACCTTAGGTCACTGCAACCTCCACCTCCTGGGTTCAAGCTATTCTCTTGCCTCAGACTCCCAAGTAGCAGGAATTACAGGTGCTCGCCACCATGCCTAGCTAATGTTTGTATTTTCAGTAGAGACAGGGTTTCATCATGTTGGCCACACTGGTCTTAAACTCCTGACCTCAAGTGATCCGTCTGCCTTGGCCTTCCAAAGTGCTGAAATTACAGGCATGAGCCACCATGCCCAGACTGAACCTCACATTCTTAATAAGTTACTACATTTATCCCATCCTGTTCGCCATGAGCACCATCATATATTGAGTCTTTTCCAATTATTTCGTTTAGGCCTCATGAATTACTGAGTTTTACACACACACACACACACACACACATACATATACATTTTTTTTTTGAGACGGAGTCTCTCTTTGTCATCCAGGCCGGAGTGCAATGGCACGATCTCGGCTCACTGCAACCTCTGCCTTCCTGGTTCAAGGGGTTCTCCCACCTCGGCCTCCCAAGTAGCTGGGACTACAGGCCCACACCACCATGCCTGGCTAATTTTTGTATTTTCAGTAGAGACTGGGTTTCACCATGTTGGCCAGGTTGGTCTCGAACTCCTGACCTTAGGTGATCCACCCACCTCAGCCTCCCAATCCTGCTGGGATTACAGGTGTGAGCTACTATGCCTGGCCTGAGTTTGATATTTTTATGTCCAAGTAAGGATGGGAAATTCAGTTTCATGTTAGAAATAGAATTTAAATCTAGTGCCAGTTCCAAGACTCATAATTACACCACACTGACTCCCACAGTAAAAAATTAAATTTATTTATTTTTTTTGAGACAGATAGCTCACTCTGTTGCCCAGGCTGGAATGTAGTAGCATGATCATGGCTTAACTGCAGCCTCAACCTCCCAGGCTCAAGCAATCCTCCCACCTCAGCCTCCCAAGTAGTTGGGACTACAGGCACCCCCACCACCACCACCACGCCCAGCTAATTTTTGTATTCTTTGTACAGATGAGGTTTCGTCACATTGCCCAGGTTGGAAAATATAATTTTTTATCCCCATAAATCCAATCTCTCCCCTAACTACAGTTCCAGGAAAAGGAGAGAAAATTGGACAGTAAATGCTAAAGCAGACTGGAGGCCTATAATAACAGGATATGCTGAGCACAGTAGAGTCCTTGGGTTATCATAAGTGTCAGTCACCTGCTCTCATCCTGCCTGTTTACAAGTCAGGAAATGAAGTAAGGGGGATATTGACAAGCGAACTCTAGAAGTTTTGCTCATCAAGACAGAAAAACGTCAACATTCCAGACAAGATGAGCACATAGTCCACATCTCTTGCGGCCACACCAGACTGGAGGCCCAGTAAGATAAATGCCATCATGAGTGCTGCTCCCACCCACAAGGAGAACCCCTAGGGCACCAGCAGCTTCTTCTCCTGGCCAATTCTGACTGAAGGACTCATGTAGGCTCACAGACTCATAAATACTTAGTTCAGATCCCAGCTCTCCTGTGTCCCCTCATAGGGTTGTGAGAAATATAATGAGACATCTGTTAAGGACTCACGTAGTGTAGTGTTCGATCACCTCACTTATTAAGGGTAGTTCTAGACTTCTCCAAAAGGTTACAGAGTCCTGACAGTTCAAGGCCTTAGATATTTCAAATTAGCCTTCTTCCTCGGCCTCAGTTCAGGCTACTAGAACGCTCCACCAAAACATTTAATCTGACCTCATCATAGTCACATAAATACCAGTTTGAAAGGACAAAAAAAGTTTATAAAACAACTGGCCAGGCGTGGCGGCTCACGCCTGTCATCCTAGCACTTTGGGAGGCTGAGGCAGGTGGATCACCTGGGTCAGGAGTTCAAGATCAGCCTGGCCAACATGGTGAAACCACTTCTCTACTAAAAATACAAAAATCAGCCAGGCGTGGTGGCACATGCCTGTAATCCCAGCTACTCAGGAGGCTGAGGCAAGAGAATCTCTTGAACCTAAGAGGCAGAGGTTCCAGTGAGCCGAGACCACGTCACTGCACTCCAGCCTAGGAGACAGAGCGAGACTCCATCTCAAAAAAAAAAACCCCAAAAAACAAAAAGAACTGTAAGTGTGTATTCTATAGTCATGCCACATGCCTGCGGTGCACTGTTAATGTAATTTAGAAGTCCTCTTATGGCTATCTTATATGGAATAGCATATTCTGTGTTATGGGAAAGTGTGGTTTCCAATTGTTTTGGTGGGAAGAGTCATTTCCAGGTTGGAGTTCCTTATCTCCTCGTCATGGCTGAATTTCAATGGCATCCCTGGTCCAGGTGGCTTAATTCAGCAGTGGTGGTTCCAATTCTCAGGTAAACCCCAGATGATTTTATTTTTTTCTTTTATCTTTTTTTTTTTTTTTTTTTTTTTTTTTTTTAAATAGTTTTGACCTTATTCCCCAGGCTGGAGCGTAATGGTGCAATCTCAGCTCACTGCAACCACCACTTCCCAGGTTCAAGCGATTCTCCTGCCTCAGCCTCCCAAGCTGGGATTACAGGCATGTGCCACAGCCCCCAGCTAATTTTGTATTTTTAGTAGAGATCGGGTTTTTGTCATATTGGCCAGGCTGGTTTCCAACCCCTGACCTCAGGCAAATCACCCACCTCAGCCTCCTGAAGCATTAGAATTACAAGTGTGAGCCCCCACAGCCAGTCATGATTTTTTTTGGACATTAGTGACACCTGGTATATTCACAATGCTATGTAACCATCACTACTATTTTGTTGCAGAAATTTTCATTACCTTGAAAGGAAACTTCATACCCATTAAGCAGTCATTTCTGCGGCCAGTTGTGGTGGCTCACGCCTGCAATCCCAGCACTTTGGGAGGCCAAGAGGGGAGGATCACGAGGTCAGGAGTTCGAGACCAGCCTGACCAACATGGTGAAACCCTGTCTCTACTAAAAATACAAAACATTAGCCAGGCATGGTGGCATGCGCCTGTAATCTCAGCTACTCAGGAGGCTGAGGCAGGAGAATTGCTTGAACCTGGGAGGCTGAGGTTGCAGTGAGCCAAGATGGTGCCACTGCACTGCAGCCTGGGCAACAGAGCAAGAGTGATACTCTGTCTCAAAAAAAAAAAAAAAAAGCAGTCATTTCTTTCCTCACTCTCTCTTCTCAACTTTGGGAATCACTGATTTGCTTTCTATCTCCATGGATTTTCCTATTCTAGATATTTCATATAAATGGAATCATTCAGATGATTCTTTAGGCGATGGGATCTCACTATGTTGCCCAGGCTGCAGTCCAGGGGTCCACGGGGGCAATCATAGTACACATGGCCCAGCAACTCCTGGGCTCAAGCAATCCTCCTGCCTCAGTCTTTCAAGTAGCTGAGACTACAGGTATGCACCACCACTCCTGGCCAGATGATGTATTTTGAGAGCCAGATCTAATCCATCTGACTGAGAGGTCCTCGCTTAGGAGGCCCTGGGCCAATCAAGGATTCCCCAGTTCACTGGCCCCATCAGAGTCTACCCCCCTTTAACAGCCCCCAGTGAGTGGCTTTTTTTTTTCTGAGGCAGAGTCTCACTCTGTCACCCAGGCTGGAGTGCAGTGGCGCCATCTCAGCTCACTGCAACCTCCGCCTCCAGAGTTCAGGTGATTCCCCTGCCTTAACCTCCCGAATAGTTGGGATTACAAGCATGCGCCACCACAGCCGGCTAACTTTTGTAGTTTTAGTAGAGACAGGGTTTCACCATGTTAGCTAGGCTGGTCTCGAACTCCTGACCTCAGGTGATCCACCCATCTTGGCCTCCCAAAGTGCTGGGATTACAGGTGTGAGCCACTGCGTCCAGCCGAGTAGCTTTCTTAGATGAGAAAACAGAGTTGGTTGAGCTGCTTCTTCAGTGATTCCCATGGGCTGAAAATCCAGTTTTCCTCTTTCCTGGGTTTATCCCGACCCAGCCTGGCCTTACACATCAGCGTCAACTGCTCCAACACTGTAAAGAGGCATCCTGTTGTAAGGAGTGTGCTCTTCAATGGCATATAAAGCCAAGGAATCAGAGGCAGTCAAGTATAGGATGACACAGAGCTCTGAGAAACTCCAGCAAGACACCAGATAGAGGAGGGGTTGATAAAGGAGACTAAAAAAAAGTGGCCGGAGAAGTAAGAGAAAAACCCAAGACTGTGTGATGTCATGGGGAAAGCAGACTGCAAGAACAAGAGAGGAATCAATAGTGATCAAATAAGGTGAGAGCCGCAAGAAAGCAAGCTTCAGGAGAGAAGTTTTGGTGGCGAGAAGCCTCAGCTGGAAACCACACTGCTATGGGTTGCAGGTGAAATAGGATGCGTGGGGGCGGAGACAGTGAGGGTAACTGACGCTCTCAAGATGTTTGGCTGAAAAGGAGAATAGAGAAAGCGAGTTACATCCAAAGAGGAGCATTGGCCAGGCACGGTGGCTCACACCTGTAATCCTAGTATTTTCAGAGGTGGAGGCGGGCAGATCACCTGAGGTCAGGAGTTCAACACCAGCCTGGCCAACATGGTGAAACCCCGTCTCTACTAAATACAAAAATTAGCCAGGCGTGGTAGTGCACGCCTGTCATCCCAGCTACTCAGGAGGCTGAGACAGAAGGATGGCTCGTACCCAGGAAGCAGAAGTTGCAGCGAGCAGAGATGCCGCCACTGCACTCCAGCCTAGGCGACAAGATTGAGACTACATCTCAAAAAAAAAAAAGAAGAGGAGCATGGGCTCTAAAGAGAGTTATTTGAGTTTTTGTTTTGTTTTGCACTCTGTTGCCCAGGCTGGAATGCAGAGGCGTAATCATAGCTCACTGCAGCCTCACCCTCCCCAGGTTCAAGAGATCTTCTCACCTCAGCCTCCCGAGTAGCTGGGACCACAGGCACGCACCACCACACCCAGGTAATTTTTTTGTATTTCTGTAGAGATAGGGTTTCACCGTGTTGCCCAGGGTGGTCTCTAACTCCTGGGCTCAAGCAGTTCTCCGGCCTCAGCTTCCCAAAGTGCTGGGATTACAGGTATGAACCACTGTGCCTGGCCTATTTTGGGTTTTTATGTGTTTGTTTTTGGACGTGGAAGAAGAGAGCATGTTTTCATGTTGATAAAAAGGCTTACATGGAGGAGAGATTTCGGGTGTAGGAGAGAGGAGGGTTATCATCTATTGGGCCTCAGAAGGCAGAGGACGGATCCAGTACAAAGATCTTTTGAAGGGGAACCTGCCCCAGCCATGAAGGCCTCGGGGGTGACTCCAACAGGCACACAGTCTGTCACACGTCTGGAAGCAGGGAGACCCTTGGCAGAGACTGTGAGGGAGAAGAAAATGGTAGTGGAAGGCACAGGCTGGGGCTCCAGGGTGTCCTCAGCCTCTTCCCCAGACCAGTCTGTTCTCACATGAAAATGACTTCCTGTAAGTGTCTTAGATGAGGAACTGATAGAAGGTCAGCCTGGCTCCTGTCAATGTACCTCCCCAGGGACTTTCTCAAAGCAACTTAGAGGTGGACAACCTCTATTTCAGTCTTTCGTTGTGAAAAAGGAACAGAAAAAAGTATAAAAGCCGGATTAGAGCAAAGCCAGAAAACAAGGTTTTCTGATCCTGACCCATCTGACAGAGATGACATCCCTCCGAAGGAGCGGGTTCAGAGAGGCGAAGCAGCTAAGTGGTTGAAGGAAGTAATCAAAGTAACTGCACAGAGCACATTTCACAGGAAAAAGTACAAACAATATCTCCATTTTAAAAAAAATAAACTTGGAGGGTTGTGAATCATAAATTAGCCTGTCTCTGCAGGATGTACTTCCTGAGATTTGCTTGGCCTCTCAGGGCTAATTGGCTCTCTTTCCAATGAGATTACACAAAAGCCAGGGCCAAGCCGGAGCAGAGAGGCAATTGTCACATCTCATGCAAAGCCACATTGTCAGCCATGGCATTGGTGGCTGGCTGGCACGACCAGCATACTCCGAAAGGGCTGGGGGCTCGGAGTGTGGATCAGCTTGCAGCATCAGTGAAAGCATCGGTCAGCTCTGCTCCGCTTCCTGACCTTGGGGCCTCTCCAAGCCGCCTCCCCACTTGACATCTGATCGCATTCAAACTCTCTCCTCACTATGCTCTTGGGTGTTCCCATCATAGCTATAATCATGAGACTATGATGTGATTGTTAGAGGCACAGTAGGAGGGTGGGGGAACGGTATGAATTCTCAGGACTAGTTACAACCGTCAAAAGAAGGGGGAAATGTATGGGGCAAAATGTTTTTTCCAAAGCCGGGGGCTTAGCTTGCCCACAGTGTGATAGCCACAGTCAAAAGCGTCAGCAATTTTGTATGCCTCCTGCGTTGGACTGCGAAGGAGACAGAGGTGGCCCCTAAAATGCACTTTCAGGGCACTATCTCATTTAATTCTCACACTTCTGGAGGCACAAGGATTGTTGCTAGAATTTTGCAGATGAGAAAACTGAGGCTTGAAGATGTTAATGATGTGTGGTGGTCATACAGACAGTGGAAGGACCAGAGTTCGAACCCAGGTTGTGCTGATTCTTGTCCAGTACGGCTCATCTGCCTGAGACTCAATCCCTGAACTCCAGAAACTCACAAGAAATGTACGAGTGTATCTCATTCTATTGTGCTTTGCTTGATTGCACTTTACATATACAATTTTTTACAAATTGAGGGCTTGTGGCAACCCTGAGTCCAACAGTATGTTGGTGCCATTTTTCCCACAGCATGTGCTTACTTCATGTCTCTGTGTCACATTTTGATAATTTTGCAATATTTCAAACTTTTTCATTAACTATGATCTTTGACATTACTATTGCAACTGTTTTGGGGTGCCACAAACCATGCCCATATAAGATGGCAAACATAAATGATAAATGCTGTGTGTGTACTGACTGCCCCACCAAAGGGCCATTCCTCTGTCTCTCTCACTCTCCTTGGCCTTCATAGGGAATAGGGATTCCCTGAGAGACAACAATACTGAAATTAAATCAGTTAGTAACCCCACATCAGTCTGTAAGTGTTCAAGTGAAAGGAAGAGGCACACGTTTCTCACTTTAAATAAACACTAGAAATGATTTAGCGTAGTGAGGAAGGCATGTCAAAAACCAAGACAGGCTCATAGCTAAGCCTCGTGTGCCAGACGACCAAGTTGTGAATGCAAAGGAAAAGTTCTTGAAAGAAATTAAAAGTGCTACTCCAGTGAACACACAAATGAAAAGAAAGCAAAACAGCCTTATTGCTGATATGGAGAAAGTTCAAATGATCAAACCAGCCACAACATTTCCCTGAAACCACAGGCTAATCCAGAACAAGGGCCTAATGTTCTTCAATTCCACGAGGCTAAGAGAGGTGAGGAAGCTTCAGAAGAAAAGCTTGAAACAAGCAGAGATTGGTTCGTGAGGTTTAAGGAAAGAAGCTGGCCAACTGCAGGGGCTCATGCCTATAATCCTAGCAGTGTGACAGGCCAAGGTGGGAGGATCACTTGGGCTCAGAAGTTCAAGACAAGCCTGGGCAATATAATGAGACCTCATCTCCATGAAAAAAATATTTTTAAAAAATTGGTTGGGCATGGTGGTGCTCACCTGTAGTCCCAGCTACTTGGGAGGCTGAAATGGGAAGATCACTTGAGCCTGGGAGGTCGAGGCTGCAGTGAACCATGATCATGCCACTACACTGCAGCTTAGGGACAGAGCAAACCCCTGTTAACACACACACACACATACACACACACGCACACACAAAGAGGCTGTCTCCGTAATATAAAAAAGTGCCAGATGAAGCAGTGCTGATACAGAAGCTACAGCAAGTTATTCAGAAGATGTAGCTAAGATCATTGATTATCTGAACAATAGATTATCAGTGCAGATGAAACAGCCTTCTATTGGAAGAAGATGCCAACTAGGACTTTCACAGCTAGAGAGAAGTCAATTCCTGGCTTCAAAACTTCAAAAGACAGGTTGACTCTCTCATTAGGGGCTAACACAGCTGTTGACTTTAAGTTGAAACCGATGCTTGTTTACCATTCCCCAAATTCTAGGGACTTAAGAATTATACAAAACCTACTCTGCCTGTGGAGAGTGCTAGATCACAAAACATCTATTTACAGACTAGTTTGCTGAATGTTTTAAGCTCACTCTTGAGACCTATTGCTCAGGGAAAAAGACCCCTTTCAAAAGATAACCCCTCGTTGACAACATACTTAGTCACCCAAGAATTCTGATTGAGATATCAAAGGAAATTAATGTCATTTTTATGCCTACTAACACAATATCCATTCTGTAGCCCATGAATCAAGGAGTCTTTTCGACTTTCATATCTTATTATTTGAGAAATACATTTCATAAGGTTACATCTGTCATACATTTCATAAGGTTAGACAGCAATTCCTCTGATGGATCTGGGCAAAGTAAGTTGAAAACCTTCTGGTGAGAGTCATCATTTTAAATGCCTTTAAGAGCAATTTGTGGGCAGGGCGCAGCGGCTCACATCTGTAATCCCAGCACTTTGGGAGGCTGAGGCAGGTGGATCACCTGAGGTCAGGAGTTAGAGATCAGCCTGGCCAACATGGTAAAACCCCGTCTCTACTCAAAATACAAAAGTTAGCTGGGCATGGTGATGGGCACCTGTAATCCCAGCTACTCAGGAGGCTGAGGCAGGAGAATCATTTAACCCCAGGAGGTGCAGGTTGCAGTGAGCCCAGATTGCATCATTGCACTCCAGTCTTGTTGACAAGAACAACAACAACAAAAAAAGCATTTGTGATTCACAGGAAGAGGTCAAAATATCAATATTAACAGGAGTTTGGAAGAAACTGATTCTAACCGTCATGGATGACTTTGAGGGGTTCAATACATCAGTAGAGGGAAGTCACTGCAGATGTGGTGGAAATAGCAAGAGAACTAGAATTAGAAGTGGAGCCTGAAGATGTAACTGAATTACTGCTATCTCATGATTAAACTTGAATGAATGAGGAATTGCTTCATATGTACAAGTAAAGAAAGTGGTTTCCTGAGATGAAATCGACGTGTGGTGAATTTCCTGTGAACACTGTTGAAATGATAACAAAAGATTTAGAATATTACATAAACTTAGTTGAAGAAGTAGTGGCAGCGTTTGAGAGGACTGACTCCATTTTTGAAAGAAGTTTTGCTGGGCACGGTGGCTCATGCCTGTAATCCCAGCACTTTGGGAGGCTGAGGTGGGCAGATCACAAGGTTAGGAGTTCAAGACCGGCCTGACCAACATGGGGAAACACCATCTCTATTATTTAAAAATAAATAAAGAAAGAAAAGAGAAGGAAGTTTTACTGTGACTAAAATGCAATTAAACATCATTGCATGCTACCAAGAAGTCTTTCATGGAAAGAAGAATCAACTAGTGCAAGAAACTTCATTGTTGTCTTATTTAAGAAATTGTCACAGCCGCCCAAACCTTCAGCAACCTCCACCCTAATCAGTCAGCAGTCAGCAACACTGAAGCAAGACCCCCCAACAAGCACAAAGATTGTGACTTGCTAAAGGCTCAGATGATCCTTAGCATTTTTAGCGATAAGGTATTTTTAAATTAAGGTAAGTCCATATTTTAGACATAATGTGATAGCACACTTAGTAGACTCCAGGATAGTATAAACATAACTCATAACTTTTTTTCTTTTAGAGACAGGGTCTTGCTCTGTCATCCAGACTAGAGGGAAATAGTGCAAGTGTCTCTCACTGCAGCCTCAAACTCTGGGGCTCAAGCGATCCTCTGGCCTCAGCCTCCCAGGTAACTAGGATTAGAGGCATGCACCACCATGCCCAGGTAATTTTGAAAATTTCATCACTTGGCAGAAATGCCAATGCAGAATGACACTTTTTTTTTTTAAGAGATGGAGGTCTCACCGTATTGTCAGGCTGGTCCTGAACTCCTGATCTCAAGTGATCTTCCTTCCTTGGCCTCCCAAAGTGCTAGAATTGCAGATATGAGCCCCTGCACCCTTGTAAACATAACTTGTAAACATAATTTTTATGTGCACTGAGAAACCAAAAACTTACATGGCTCACTTTATTGCCATATTTGCCCTATTGTAGTAGTATGGAATTGAACCTGCACTATCTCTGAGATATGCCTGTAAACGAATTACCATAACGCAATGTGGGTAACAGCGTCCCGGGGAGATTCGGAGGGTGGAGAAATCCCATCAAGACTTTCTAATTTGGGAGAAATGGTCCAACAGTCTGAAGAAAACCAGTTATGATATTTGAAAGTAAGTTCATACTGAAAAGTCTTGGGTGGACCTGCAAGTTGAAAAAGCGGAAGACTACTAGGGGCAGAGAGGAGAGAGAACGTTTAAGTTGCGCTCTAATGGTAGGATTTGGACACGCTGAGATGGAGGAGACCTCAGGGTATTACTTCTAAAACAGGATCAGTAAGACTAAAGCCATGATTGTCTAATAGAAAGTCTTTACCAGGGAAGCTTATGAGATAAAGCATGATAAGAATCAATTTGCAACACAAACCTGAATGTTCCAGAAAGATCACATGGCTTTATTTACTTTACATTAGATTATGGTAGGAATGACACTGAGCTTTCATTCCGCTCAACTAGTGGGAAATTTAATTTCAGAGATTGAGAGGAGTGCCTTCTCTTCCCCACCTCCAAGTCCCATGTCCCATCCCAGAGCTAAGGAATGTTTATGTGAAGCAAAACATGCATGTGGCGTCTCTGGTCATTGGTGCACATCAGAGATCCACAGACGTTTTCCGTAGAGAACAGATAGTCAATATTTCAGGCTTTTCAGTCCAGGCAGCTCTCTGTCACAACCACTCAACTCTGCCATTGTTGCTTAAAAGCAGCCACAGATAGTAGGAAAATGAATGAACCTGACCGTATCCCAAAAAGACTTTATTTATGAACACTGAAACTTGAATTTCATATAATTGCATGTGTCATAAAATATGAGTTTTTTTCCCGAACACTTTCAAATGTCTCCGTTCTAAGCTCACAGGTTACACAAAAACAGATGGAGGACCAGATTTGACCTATGGGCTAACCCCTATCTACATGATTTCCACCAAGTTGCCTGCAGGTCAAGCTTATACCTGCAGATGGACATCCCTGTTGTCCCCTGGAAATCTTTGCCAGAGCTGAGAACCTCCATACCCAGAGTCAGAAAGACCTTTCTAGGCTCATCAACCAATCATTGCTCCAGGCATCCTGTCATCTCCTGAGATTCTATGGAGGGTGGGCCACAGAGTCCCATTATTTTAAAAACTGCGCATGTCCTTTTTTTCCCTTAAGGAACAATCAGCTTTCTTGATACTAAGGACCCTGTCTCTCAAAAACAGTCTACCCTTTCCTAGCGCAGTATGCTCAAATCCCTCAGTGTAAAGGAGGAAAAAGCCAGGAAGGAAAGTGAGGTGCAGACTCCTTCTTTGGTCCCTGCAGCAAGAAAGCACAAAGTCCTGGCGACCTGCCCTAAAGGCTGAGTAATGCACAAAGAAAACAAAGACAAAGAACTCAGTAAATTATCCAGCCTAGCACCAGAGCGTTCTAGCCCCAGAGCAAGCTCGGCCTCAACATTCTAAGCTTAAGTGGTCAGGCTGTCCTTCCGTATTTCAATGGGTACAGGTCTTGAGTTTCCTCAGAAAACCTCGGAAGGGAGATCACGGTTATGGGGACAAAGAAGGAACGTGTTGGATTCAGTACAACAGGCTCCACTGAAGGTGACTCATGGTCTTGGCTTGGAAGCAACCTTGCTGATCACTTTGACCAACCACAGGTCCCTGCCAGCTGCCTCTCCAGGAGTGCTCCTATTTTTATATCTGTGGTAGAAAGAACACCTACCAGGTCATTTCCACTTCCCCCACAAAAGCCTGTTTTACTTCTGCTTTGGGCGAAAACTTCCCTCTTCCTGGTATCAAAGCACACACTCAACAGTGCCTGTTCTTCACGGTATCTGGTATCTGCTGCCCTTGGCCTATTTCAGGCCCCTGTAGAAACAACTGGGTCTAAGCATGTCTCCTACAGCCCCAGGCTCCAGTGGGGTAGCCAGGCTCACTGGGAGAGAATGTTCCCTCCACAAAGCAATTTGAGACAGAAAAAGTCATCCTCAGAAGATGGGGACTGGTGGACATTTGAGCCTGGGAAATGAGAACAATTTGTGCAGGGAAGTTGCTCATGTAAAGAGTTCACAGAGCAGGTATCTGTTGCCCAGGCTTAAACTCTCAAGTGGAAAATGGAAACCATCATCCCAGATTGACTTCTCACCCTGTATCTGTGCATTCATCAGCCTTTGACAATAAGGTCATTGTTTAGCTTCACACATAGCATATAAGGAAAGATTCATCCAAGCACTGTTATTATAGATGAATAAATGAAACATGTTCAGGAGGTTGCCCATAGAGTATTTGGCTCATTTTCCCCACAGCTCTACAGAAAGGACATTTTTTAAGTTCTATCATTCCACAGAGTGCCACCTGGCTTAATTTACTTAAATTATTATTATTATTATTATTATTATTATTTGAGATAGGACCTTGCTCTGTCACCCAGGCTCGAGTGCAGTGGTATGGTCATAATTCAATGCAGCCTCCAACTCCTGGGTTCCAGCAATCCTTCCACCTCGGCCTCCCAAAGCATTGGGGCTACAGTTATAAGCCACCATGTCCGGCCTTCACTTTTTTGTTTAACTTGACAAAATGGTTCTTAAGTTCAAGATAGCTGCCACACATCTGCTTTCAAGATAGAAAGAGGAGGAAGAAAGAAGGAACAGTCACAATTGTTCACTTTATTAGCAAAGTAAAAACTTTCCCAGAAACTACCCTAGTAGACCTCACTCCATCTTATAATAATAATAATAATAACAATAAAATTGGCCAGGTGTGGTGTCTCACACCAGTAATCTCAGCACTTCAGGAGGCTGCGGCAGGTGAATTGGAAGGCTCTCTTGAGCCCAGGAGATTGAGGCAGTGAGCCAGGATCATGCCAGTACACATCCAAGCTGGATGAGGGAGAGAGACCTTGTCTCAACAGTAATAATAATAAAATCAGTGACATCCTCCCCATTGGTAAAAACAATGATGAGGTTAATTGTCTGGCAAGCATGGTGACCCTGGAGAACAGACACCAAGGAAGAAGACTGGTGGAAGTTACCATTACCAGATCCCAAGAACTCCCAGCGACACTGCCTCCCACGACCAAAGGTAGTCACAAGGATTCTGCTTGGCATGAACATTTTCCCTTTTGTTCTGCTCCCAACAGGACTGTGGCTAAACTTGAACCCTGGGACTGTGAGGCAGAGGTTTCCAAATTAGGCTGCACATCAGAATTACCTGGGGAGTGTGTTTTAAATTTTTTTTAAATTTCAGTGCCCATGTGGCACTCCAGACCAATGAAATCAGAATCTCTGCTTGTGAGACCTGAACATTGGTATTTTTTATTGCCTCTCAGGTGATTATGATATGCAGCAAAGGTTGCCAACCTCTGATTTTGGAAGTCTGAATCAATTGACAATGTGATACAGATTTTTGAAACTGGGACATGTGTATTTTGAGCAGATCTAGTGTGAGGAAATGTTAGGAACAGGCAACCAAGATGCCTTCAGATGACAGAGCGTATTCTCTGTAAGCCAGTTTACGTAGAATGTCCTTTAAGGATATTGCCACTGATGCCTTGAATTGGGGTACTTTCCAGTCTGCTAAAGGATACCCAGGGGATTTCCAAAATGGCCAAGAATTAGAAAAGAGTACAGAGTGAGGCTCTTTAGCAGCTGTGCAGAAAAAAAAAATCAGTGTCACAAGACATAAAAGAGAAGCTACTTCCAGTATGGAGTCGAGTGGGAAATTTAATTACAACAAGCAAGAAAGTAAGCTGGTGGCTCACACCTGTAATCCCAGCACTTTGGGAGGTCGAGGCAACAGGATGGCTTGAGTTCAGGAGTTCAAGACCAGCCTGGGCAACACAGCAAGACCTTGTCTCTAAAAAAAAAAAAAAAAAAAAAAAAAAAAATCTTAAAAAGAAAAATACAAAAAAGAAAGTACTCATTCATTTAGTAGTTTCCTAGGAGGCAAACTATTTATTTCTCAGCTCTCCCAGTAGTTATAATACTGTTTAAACAAGCTGCAAAGAGGCATTTTAAAAAATAACTATCCTACAAATTGTTTTGACACACAGGCACCTAGGGCATATATTTAAAAATTAACTATCTTGGTCAGGCACAGTGGCTCATGCCTGTAATCCCAGGACTTTGAGAAGCCGAGGCGGGAGGATCACCTGAGGTCAGGAATTCAGGAATAGCCTGGCCAATATGGAGAAACCCCATCTTTACTGAAAATACAAAATTAGCCAGGCATGGTGGCGCATGCCTGTAATCTCAAGCTACTTGGGAGGCTGAGGCAGGAGAGTCTCTTAAACCCAGGAGGTGGAGGTTGCAGTGAACCAAGATTGCACCACTGCACTCCAGCTTGGGCAACAAGAACGAAACTCCATCGAAAAAAAATAATTAACTATCCTACAAATTGTATTGACATGCAGGCACCTAGGACACATATTCACATTGACCCTAAAATCAAAGTTTGCAAGACTGGGAAAATGTTTAGCAGGAAACAAAATTAATCATACTGAAACTTCAAAATAGCACACTAAGATGTCACTTTTACATTGAGAAGCAAAATGAATCATTTGGTAGTGTTTGATTTTAAGTATCAGTGGTCAGGTAATTTTTATCTGAGATCAGTCTCTTTTGCTTTCTTAACCAGGAAATAGAAAGTTGAGTTTATCACCCAGAGAATCTTTTAATAATGACGCAAATTTCTGCCTTGACATATTTTTTTTTTTTTTTTTTGAGATGGTGTTTTGCTCTTGTTGCCCAGGCTGGAGTGCAATGGCACCATCTCGGCTCACCGCAACCTCTGCCTATGGGGTTCAACCAATACTCCTGCCTCAGCCTTCCAAGTAGCTGGATTGCAGGCATGCACAACTCACCTGGCTAATTTTGTATTTTCAGTAGAGACGGGGTTTCACCATGTCTTCCAGGCTGGTTTACCTCCTGACCTCAGGTAATCCACCTGCCTTGGCCTCCCAAAGTGCTGGGATTACAGATGTGAGCCACAGAGCCCAGATTCATATAATTTTGTATACGCAAAAAATTTTCAAGCTCAGGTTGTAGGGCGCAAAGCCTTAGGTTAGGTGCCCTGGGTTGGGATCCTAGTTCTGCTAGGTACTAGTAAGTGATTCTGGATAATGACTTAACCTCCCTAAACCTCTGTTCTATCAACTTTAATATAGGATTGATGATGATCATGATGAAGATAATTGTTTACAAAGTACTTAGCTCTATTCCTGTCATAGATAAACATTCAATAGATAATAATCATTCCTCTAGCCATATTCTATTTATAAACTGCCTAAAAGACCCGAAAGGCCAGGCACCTTGGCTTATGCCTGTAATCCCAGCCCTTTGGGAGGCAACGGGATCACTTGAGCCCAGGAGTTTAAGACCAGCCTGGGCAACATGGCAAAACCTTGTCTCTACAACAAATACAAAAATTAGCTGGATATAGTGGTGTGTGCTTGTAGTCCCAGCGACTCAGGAGGCTGAAGTGGAAAGATCATCTAAGCCTGGGCTGTTGAGGCTGCCGTGAGCCATGATCAATCACTGCACTCCAGGCTGGGTGACAGACCAAGAACCTATCTCAAAAAAAAGACCCAAAGAAATATCCCTACTTACGATTATCTGTTAGGTGAAGATTGCATAGAAATCAATTAAATGTTTGGACATTAATTTTAAAACATGTGGTTTCATTTAGAGATGCACTATTTGGAATCTTAATTCTTGATTTTGATCCCTCAGCTGGACCTGCTCTCCTTCCAAAGTTGGACTCCTCTCTCTTACTTACTCTCGTGCTCTTTCTCTAGTGAAAAACTAAAAATACACTGAGTAAACAGAGTGCAAATTATTGGTTTATTTTTAAACTTTACAGATTCCCTGGGAGACATAACCATTTCCCGTAAGCGTGTTGCTTTTCCTGGCTCTCTTCTGCTGCCATCATTCCCACAATCCAAGCTCCTTGGAACCTCACACTTCCCCATCTTCAGTGCTATGGGGGCTGCCCTCCAGGACAGTCATTATTTCAGTTCTATTTGTCGGTCTTTTTGTCTAGCTCCTGCTTCTGCATCAATTCATGGTGCAGAATTTTCAAATAGTTTGTACATGCCCAAATACAGGGAGGCCCCCTCATTAGTAAATTTTATTTTATTTATTTATTTTTGAGACAGAGTCTTGCTTTGTTGCCTAGGTGGAGTGCAGTGGCCACGATCTCCGCTCACTGCAATCTTTGCCTCCTGCCTTCAAGCGATCCTCCAGTCTCAGCCTCACAAGTTGCTGGGATTACAAGTATGCGCCACCACACCCAGCTAATGTTTGAATTTTTAGCAGAGATGGAGTTTCCCCACGTTGCCCAGGCTGGTCTTGAACTCATGACCTCAGGTGATCCACCTGCCTTGGCGTCCCAAATTGCTGGGATTACAGGCATGATCCACCGTGCCTGGCCTCATTACTAAATTGGAATCACTCACTTATACACTAGAAGAGACATACCTAGGATTTTATAAACACCTAAATCTCAAAGTTTCCAAATATTGCCTCTCCTCTATTCTCCCTGTTCTCTCTTCTGAAATCCTAATTATATGTATTTCGAATTTTTACCTTCTATCCTCCATATCTCAACCTCTCTTTTATATTTTGCACAATCTTCTCTGTCTGTTCTTCATTCTGGGTAATTTCTTTAGATCTGTCTTCCTGGTTTACGAATTCTCTCTCCAGCTGTATTTAATATCCTATTAAACTCATCCACTGAGAATTTTTTTTTTTCGAGACAGAGTCTCGCTCTGTCACCCAGGCTGGAGTGCAGGGCGTGATACCGGCTCGCTGCAACCTCCATCTCCCCGGTTCTAGCAATTCTCCTGCCTCGGCCTCCTGAGTAGCTGTGCCACCACACCTGGCTAATTTTTTTATTAGTAGTAGAGACAGGGTTTCACCATGTTGGTCAGGCTGGTCTCAAACTCCTGACCTCGTGATCCACCCACCTTGGCCTCCCAAAGTGCTGGGATTACAGGTGTGAGCCACCATGCCTGGCCTGAGAAAGTTTTTTATAGTAATTTTACATTAATGCATAATAGATGTACGTATTTTTGGGATACATGTGATAATACATTCATATAATTTGTACAGATCAAATCAATGTACTTGGGATATAATCACCTTATGTATTTGTCTCTCCTTTATGCTAGAAACAGTCAAATTATTATCTTCTAGCTATGTTGCAATTTACAATAGATTATTGAAAACTCCAGTGACCCTACTGATCCATCTAACATAGGTCTTACTTCTATCAAGCTGTGTATTTGCACTCATTGATCAACTTGAGAAAGATTTTGTAAAAAGTATTTGTGTTTGGGCCAGGTGCAGTGGCTCATGCCTGTAACCCCAGCACTTTGGGAGGCCAAAGCAGGCAGATCACTTGAGGTCAGGAGTTTGAGACCAGTCTGGCCAACATGGTGAAACCTTGTCTCTACTAAAAATACAAAAATTAGCTGAGTGTGATGGCTCATGCCTGTAGTACCTGCTACCTGGGAAGCTGAGGCAGGAGAATCACTTGAAACTGGGAGGCAGATGTAGTGAGCCAAGATCGTGTCACTGCACTCCAGCTGGTCAACAGAACGAGACTGTTTTTAAAAAAAAAAAAGTATTTGTGTTTCATTTATGTAAATTCTTCTTGATTCTTTCTTTCTTCTTCTTCTCTTATTTATTTATTTATTTACTTTTTTGAGACTGAGTTCCCCTCTTGTTGCCCAAGCTGGAGTGCAATGGTGCAATCTTGGCTCACTGCAACCTCTGCCTCCCAAGCTCAAGCGATTCTCCTGCCTCAGCCTCTTGAGTAGCTGTGATTACAGGCATGCACCACCACGTCCAGCTAATTTTTTGCATTTTTAGTAGAGATGGGGTTTCACCTTTTTGGCCAGACTGGTCTCGAACTTCTGACCTCAGGTAATCTGCCACTTCAGCCTCCCAAAGTGCTGGGATTACAGGCGTGAGCCACTGCACTTGGCTGATCCTTTTTAAATTATAGTTCTTGAGCAGATGATAAAGCCATGAGTCAAAAATTATGTGGCTTTATTATCTGCTCAAAAACTAAATGTATACCCTTAAAAAATATAAATTGAGAAGCTTCATTTCTACTCCAGCCCCACCCACCCCCCATAGATAATCACTTTAATTAATTTCTTGTGTATGCTTCCAGTATTTCTTCATGCAGGAAACACATGTATTTTTATTTTTCTCTTTCTCTTACACAAAAGTTAGCACAATATATATGCTGCTACCAGTTTAATTTTCTTTTCCCTTTAAAAGTATAAGTAGGGAATGATTTAATTTGGTTATTTTTTTAATCTTCCCAGTCACAGTCAGTACTGTCTGATTACTTACGCATTTTTTAATTCAATTTTTTTTTTTTTTTTTTTTGAGACAGGGTTTGACTCTTGCCTAGGCTGGAATGCAGTGGTGGGATCTCGGCTCACTGCAACTTTTGCCACCCAGGCTCAAGCAATTCTCCTGCCTCATTCCCCAAAGTAGCTGGGATTACAGGTGTCCCGCCACCACATGTGGCTAATTTTTGTATTTAGTAGAGACGGGATTTCACCAGGTTGGCCGGGCTGATCTCGAACTCCTGACCTCAGGTGATCCACCTGCCTCGGCTTCCCCATGTTGGGATTACAGGCGTGAGCCACTGTGCCCAGCCTTATTTATTTTTTTATTTTATTTTATTTTTTTGAGACAGAGTCTTCTTGCTCTGTAGCTAGGCTGGAGTGCAGTGGTGCAATCTCGGCTCACTGCAACCTCCACCCCCTGGGTTGAAGCAAGTCTCCTGCCTCAGCCTCCTGAGTAGCTACGACCACAGGCGCATGCCACCACGCCTGGCTAATTTTTGTATTTTTAGTAGAGACGGAGTTTCACCATGTTGGCCAGGATGGTCTTGATCTCATTATCCACCCACTTCGGCCTCCCAAAGTGCTGGGATTACAGGTGTGAGCCACCTATTTATTTTTTATTCTATCTTACTTCTATAAATATCCATGCATAGTTATTTTATATTCTGTGTCTAATAATTCCAGTATCTGAAGTCCCTGGAGTTTCCACGTGATTAATTATAGATTTGGCTAACTCTCACAGGGACTTGTTTCCTTGAATGCTTGGTGGTCTTTGAGGTATATTTCATAATAATTAATGGGAGCCTGATGATCCCAATTGAGGATGTTTTCCTCCAGAAAGAATCTGCATTGGTTTCTGCCAGGAGCTAGGGACAAGGGGTGTTACCAACCGACAATAAGCAAGCACTGTTCCAGGGCCTTCTGCTTAACCTCAGTCTCTCATTTAGTATCCCCTGTTCCACCCACTGATAACTTCATCATTACAAAATTTACACCTTCGTTGAAACGTTGACACCAGTGTTTGCCTGGTGTACTTTCATTTCATATGTATTTTCATTTAATTGCTCTATTTCAGCACCAGTACCAAGTTATTTACTGCAAGCCTTATGGTAGAGTTTAATATCTGATAGGTAAAGTCTTTTCTTTTTCAGAATTTACTAGGTTCTCATAATAATTTATTTTCTCAAATGAACTTTTAAATTGTTTGCTCATTGCTATAGTTTCGATATTTGCCCCACTCAAGTCTCATGTTGAAATGTAATCCCCAATGTTGGGGGTGGGATGTGGTGGGAGATGTTTGGATCATGGGGGCAGATTCCTCATGAATGGCTTGGGCCATCCCCTTGGTGATAAGTAAGCTCTCGCTCTGATTTCACATGAGAGCTGGTTGTTTAAAAGTGTATGGCAGGCTGGGAGTGGTGGTTCATGCCTGTAATCCCAGCACTTTGGGAGGCCAAGGCAGGTGGATCACCTGAAGTCAGGAGTTCGAGACCAGCCCAACCAACATAGAGAAACCCCATCTCTACTAAAAAAATGTAAAATTAGCCAGGCATGGTGGCGCATGCCTGTAAGCCCTTCCCCCAACTCGGGAAGCTGAGGCAGGAGAATTGCTTGAACCTGGCAAGTGGAGGTTGTGGTGAGCCAAGTTCACGCCATTGTACTCCAGCCTGGGCAACAAGAGCAAAACTCCATTTCAATTAAAAAAAAATAAATAAATAAAATAAAATAATGATAATAAATAAAAGTGTATGGCATCTCCCCCTCACTCTCACTTGCTCTTTCTTTTACCATGTGACATGCCTGCTTCTTCTTTGCCTTCTGCCATGATTGTAAGTTTCCTGAGGCCTCCCTAGAAACCAAGCAGATGCCAGCACCATGCTTCCTATAAAGCCAGCAGAAATGTAAGCCAGTTAAAACCTCTTTTCGTTATAATTTATTCAGTCCCAAATATTTATCTATAGCAATGCAAGAGTGACCTAATACACTCATGGACTTTTCCAAAGTAAAACAATCTGTGAGGACTTCTAAGGAAAATGATGGCAGAAGTGCATGTTACCCTCCAAACCCTATGTCAACACAAACAAGAATGAATAAAAAGAACTGAAAATTATGAAAAGGACTCTATACTGCAGTGAGGAAAGCCCCCGACATCATAGCACACACTCTGAAGAAGAAGAAAGCCACATATCATGTCATGTGGAACCAGTTGACAGAGTCCCACGATCAAACACAGATCTCCAGTTCATGGGCACAGCACAGCATGGCAGGTCCTAAGTGTAAGAAATTCCTAAGGATCCCGCCAATATAAGTGCTAGGAGCGTGAGCAAACTGCTGGAAGAATAAGGAACACTCTTCCTTGGAGCGTGCTGACCCATCATTGATTACTAAGGAATGTGGTGTTGCAAGACCTTCTGCCCTGCTGAGCACAGTTTGTTCTCTCTCCTTCATCCTTTTCTATCAGATTGGGTATCTGGAGGCAAAGTCTGCTTCATGATTACAGGGAGCATTGAACAATCCCATGATGACTCAACTGGAAAACCAAATAAAAAAAGATAAATTATTTATTATTATTATTATTATTATTATACTTTAAGTTCTGGGACACATGTGCAGAACATGCAAGTTTGTTACATAGGTATATATGCACCATGCTGGTTTGCTGCACCCATTAATCCATCATCTAGGTTTTAAGCCCCACATTCATTAGATTTTGTCCTAATACTCTTCCTCTCTTTGCTCCCAACCCCCTGCCAGGCCCCAGTGTGTGATGTTCCTCTTCCTGTGTCCGTGTGTTCTCATTATTCAACTCCCACCTATCTGGGTTCCCGAGAGGCCGGCACGTCTGCCAGGGACTCTTGGCCAGCAAGAGGGTCCTAACCTGAATAGGGGAGTGTGCGGAAGAAAAGGTAGACAGAAAGCGGGGTCTGGAGGGCTGAATAAGCAAGACTTGAAGAGCAATGCTTAAACAGCAACTTTATTGTGCACACAGTTAGTATATATATGTTTGTCCTACGTCATTAACAGGAACAGATACCATTACCTCATACATGAAAGCAGCACACAAGAACAATAATAAAATCATCTACATAACTGGGTACAATCAAGTCACGCAGGTGGTGGGGAAACTTATAATTAAAAGTTACTGACCTATGCAAGGCACCAGAGAGGCAGAAACCCATTATATTTGCGCAGTCACAAGAATAAGCACAGGACCCAATAGTGGGTAGACAAAGTCATAAATCAGAAACTGGACACATTGTCCTGTCAGACCACATGCAGGCCACATCACAGTCTCACAAAGTTCTTTTTGTAATTCCTTTACCTGCAGTTCCTACTTTCCTCCCATAGCTCGACTGCCTCCAACGGGAAACTGTGTCCGGGCTCAAGCTCACCATATGGTGAGGCCCAATTCCGAGGGGCTTCACATGGGAACGAACCCCACAGATCTGCACAGGTACCCCAGAACCTAAATTACAATTTTAAAAAAGGCAAAAAGAAAAAGAAAAAGAAAGAAAGAAGAAAGAAAGAAAGAAAGAAGGAAAGAAAGAAAGAAAGAGAAAGAAGAAAGAAAGGAAGAAAGAAAGAAAGAAAGAAAGAAAGAAAGAAAGAAAGAAAGAAAATGTAAGATAAATTTAAAAATATATATTTCTAGGTAGATTTATTATTTTTTTTAGCTATTGCAGATGGGAATACATTCTTAGTTTATGTTTTACAGCTAATTCATTACTGGTATATAGAAATGCTACTGATTTTTATGTTGACTTTGTGCCCTGCAACTTTACTAAATTAGTTTATCAGTTCTAGGAGTTCTTTTGGTGGAGTCTTCAGGTTTTCTATATATAATATTATGTTGTCTAAAAAGAAGGATAATTTGAATGCATCTCTTCCAATTTGGATGCCTTTCATTTCTTTCTCTTGTCTGATTTCTCTGGTTAGGACTGTCGGTGCTATGTTAAGTAAGAGTGGTGAAAGTGGGCATCCTTGTTCCAATTGTTACAGGAAAATATTTTATTTTTTCCCTATCTGATATTATGTAGGCTGTGGGTTTCTCATACATGGCCTTTATTATGGTGAGGTATGTTCCATCTATGCTTAATTTGTTGAAAGTTTTTATTATGAAGGGATGTTAAATTTTAGCAAATGCTTTTCCTGTATCTATTGACATAATTGTATGGCTTTTGTCCTTAATTCTGTTTATATGATGTACCACATTTATTGATTTGCATATGTTGAAACATATTTAGATTTCTGAAATTAATCCCACTTGATATGGTGTACTGTCTTTTTGATGTGTTGTTAGACTCATTTTGCTAATATTTTATTGAGGATTTTTGAGTCTATATTTATGAAGGATATTGGCCTATACTTTTGTTTTTTTGTTTTGTTCTTTCTGGTTTTGGTATTAGGGTAATTATTGTAAAATGAGTTAGAAAGAATTCCTGTCTCTTTAATGTTTTGGAATACCTTAAGAAGAATTTGTGTTAGTTCTTCTTTGTAAGTTTTGTGGAATTTGTATGTCAATGCATTTACTTGTTGGGAGATTTTTATTATTGATTCAATCTTATTCCTCATTATCGGTATGAACAGTTTCCTACCAACAGGAACAGATTCAATCTTTGTAGCTTATATGTGCCCAGTAATTTAGTCATTTCTGCTAGGTTTTACAATTTGTTAGCATATTGCTGTTCATTAGCTCTAATGTTTCTTTGTATTTCTGTGGCATCAATTTAATTTTCTCTTTTTATCTCTGATTTTATTTATATGGGGCTGTTTTATTTTTCTTAGCCTAGCTAAGGATTTTTCTATTTTGTTTATGTTTTCAAACAACCACCATTTTGTTTTTATGACCCTTTGTATTTTTTTTAAATCTGAATTTTAATTCTACTCTGATTTTTATTATTTCTTTCCTTCTACTAATTTTGAGTTTGGTTTGTTATTAATTTTGTATGTTATTTAAGTGTATCAGTAGATTTTTAATGTTTTCAATTTAAAATATGTTTACTTTTTGATGTAAGTGGTCAGTCCTATAAACTTCCCTCTTAGCACTGCTTTTGCTGTATTTCACAGGTTTTAGTATGTTGTGTTTCCATTTTCATTTGTTTCATTAAACTTTATTTTCTTCTGAAGTTTTTTATTAACTCAATGGACATTCAGGAGTTCACTGTTTACTTTTACTTTTGTTGTGCAGTTCCTGAAGTTCCTCTGGTTATTAATTTTTAATTTTACTCCATTGTGGTTTGAGAATATATTGAATATAATTTTAATTTTTTCAAAAATTGTTGAGATTTGTTTGGTATCCTAACATATAATCTATCCTGAAGAATATTCTGTGTGCTGAGGAGAAGAATGTGTATTTCTCAGCTTTTGGGTGAAAGCTTTGGATAAATGTCTCTTAGGTCCTTTTAGTTTAAAATGAAGTTTAAATTCAAAGTTTCCTTGATGGTTTTTGGTCTAGATGATCTGTCCAATGGAGAGGGTGGGGTGGTAAAGTCTCTATTATTGTATTTTAATCTATGTCTTCATTTTTAAGTAATAATATTTGCTTTACATATCTGGGTGCACTAGTATTGAATATATATTTGTTTCAAATTCTCATATTCCCTTGCTGAATTTATCACTTTATATAATCACCTACTTTCTCTCTTTTTACTGTTTTTGATTTAACATCTGTTTTATCTAAATATAGCTACTCCTACTCACTTTTGGTTTTCATTTGCACGAAATGTCTTCTTTTCATCCCTTTACTTTTAGTCTTTATGTGACTTTAGAGGTGAGATGAGTTTATTTTAGGTAGCATATTGTTGGGTTATGGCTTTTTTACTCATTCAGCCACCCTATATCTTTTAAGTGTAAAGTGTAATCTATTTACATTCAATGTTATTATTGATATGTGAGGAATTATTCCTGTGATTTTATTAATTTCTGTTTGCTTATGTGTCCTTCAGTCCTTTATTTTTCTTTCATTTTTTATCATCATAGTTTGGTGGTTTTCCACAGTTGTAATATTTGAGTTTTTTCTCTCTCTTATTTATGTGTTTGCTCTACCAGTGGATTTTATATTTTCATGTGTTTTCATGATAGTAAATAGCATCATTTCACTTCCAGGTGTAGGGCTCCACTTAGCATTTCTTGTAGGGTTGGTTTAGTGGTTATGAATTCCTTCAAATTTTGTTCATCTGGGAAGACTTTTATTTCTCCTTCATTTTAGAATGGGAGTTTTGCTGGCTATAGTATTCTTGGCTAAATATATATATTTTTTAATTTCAGCAACTTAAATGTATCATACCTTTCTCTCCTAGTCTGTAAGATTTTTGCTGAAAAAATACACTGTTTATCTGATGGGAATTCCTTCATATATAACATTATGTTTTTCTCTTGATGTTTTTAGAATTCTCTTTTTGTCTTTGACTTTTGACAGTTTGTCTATAACGTGACTTAGAAAGGACCTTTTTTATTTATTTATTTATTTATTTTTTTTATTGCATTTTAGGTTTTGGGGTACATGTGAAGAACATACAATATTGTTGCATAGGTACACACGTGGCAGTGTAATTTGTTGCCTTCCTCCCCTTCACCTATATCTGCCATTTC
>CAUYQU010047068.1:0-24133 GCA_963574635.1 Cheracebus regulus | reverse complement strand
TATATTATATATATTATATATATATTATATATATTATATATATATTATATATATTATATATATATTATATATATATAAAATAAGACAATTATAGCACTAAACCAGGCACCTTTAACCAAATCATAACCTCCTCTGATTCCCCTTCACTCTAAGCCTCTTTCAAATTCTTTTCCCTGAGCTAGAAGACTGGTCAGATGCCCGTGGGGTGAGTGCCAAGCACATTCCACTGGGCGTGTACCTTTCTCTAGGATTGCAATATGCCCTTCTCCCAAACTCCTTGATTTAAAGGATTAACCCACTGGGAAGTTCATTTTTCAATCTAAGCCAAAAGGAGATGTGGGACAAGGCAGTCTTCACTTTGAATGTCCCTTTCTTGCTCCAGTCCCTGGCAAGGGTTCTAGAAGAAGCTGGCTGCTGGGTTTACATGAGGTCATGGGAAGATCTAAGCCCAGCTCTGCCCAGGGTGGCTCCTGCAAAGGCTGGAACCTGGAGTGCTGCTTCCTCAACTCTCTCAGTGACCACGACTCAAAGGAGAGACTTCAAAGGTGCCAGGAGCACAAGTGCTTGGGCTGTGTTCCAGGAGAGAGACCTGTCCAGGCAAACGGATCAGGCTGTGGCGTGGAAAAGTGAATCAGAGATGGTGGTTTTGGGGTGATTTGGACAAATTAGGTTAGTTTAGTAAAGCTCTGAAGTGGCAGAAGCTTCTCCCCTGGACTACTGATTGAACACAGAACAAGAGATGAGCATGGCATCAGACTAAGTCTTAGAGAGATGCAGGCTTATCTCCTCCCACAGGGCCTTGGACTGCCAGGACAGACACTGCCACGTGCCCTCCACAAGCAGGAGTCACGGTAAGAGGACTGATTGGGTGGAAAACAGGGAAAAGAGCAACAACAACTAGATTGTTTTTAGCATTTTAACATGGAGACAGTGATAAGGGGCAACAACAGCAAAAGAAAAGAAAACTTGAAGAGACCAATATTTAACTTTCCCATCCACCCAAGTCTCACACTTAAGTTCTATTTCCATCTCCCACATAAGCACCACTGAACTAAATATCTATTTCAAAGCACCCAAACCAGTCCAGACCTTCTGGAAACCAAGAGCCCCAGCCAGAGCTGTCGTCTCTCTTGGGTCCAGGGGAGAAGAGGGTCCAGGGAAGGGCATGTCGTAACTCACTCAGTGCAACACACAGGGCAGCGGTGGTGAGCTTCAGCATAGGCACTTGACTGGGCCCCTGTTGGCAGTCACAGCATCTGTGCTGACACGTGAGGAAGGGGACTCTTCGGTAATTCCAACTATTTGGTACCAGAGCCAAGCAAACGTGACTAAAGGGAGCCGGGTCAGCAGAACAATAAACCAAGTCTCAGGAACACGACAGACCCTTCGAGGCAGGATCCAGGCGGGCGAGAAAAAGAGACCAAAGCACGAGGTGATCAAGGCTGCTAGGAAAGGGCTGATCCTTCTTGCAAGGACTGGAGAATGCACTCGACTGCTGGCTCGTCAACCTCTAATTGGCGAGTATGCAAGACAAGGCCCCGCCCTGGCTCCACAGAAAGCCATGAAGCCAACTCAGCTGCTACAAATGTTTCCACTTCTGCCCCACCGCAAGTCCCCATGGTTCCTCCATCACCTGATTTTCATTTGGACTTCTTTTACAGCTAAAGTAGACATAAACGGCTAAACACAAACCCCCACCCCCTCCCCCCACCAGGGGGGACACGGCTGTAGATTCTATGTCACAGCCAGAAGGCTGTGGGTGTATAGGGAGCCAAGAGGAGAAACAGAACCGACACCAACCTTGGCTGATGTGTCAGAAAAAGTGGGGAAGGAGTGTCACGGATGCTTCTGAAGCATGCGAGCGTGATTTTGGATGGAGGCCGGCCGGCAGGGACGGACTTTGCCTAGCTGCTGTTGCTTCCTGTAAGGGACTTTTTTTTTTTTTTTTCCTGAGTAAATGATGATTCGTCTTCCATGTAGCATCCATTTGGATCACGATGCTAATTATAACTGGAAAAGGGTGTTTCGGTGAATGTATTTAGGAGACAAAGAAAGAAAAAACTTTAAAACAACCTAGATTGCTCCAAGTCCTCAAAGTTTCTGTCTCTTTTGTAGGAATGGTAAGTCAACTATAAGCAAATATTTTAATTCAATATTAAGAGGAAGAAAAACATACTTTGGAAAGCATACAGAAAAAAAGGTGCTTAATGTTGGATCACTTATAAAATGGAACCTCAGGGAGTCTAAATAAAAATGCACCTTTGGTCAACTTTTGCTTTTTTTTTTTTTTGAGATGGAGTTTCGCTCTTGTCACCCAAGCTGGAGTGCAATGGCGTGATCTTGGCTCACTGCAACCTCCACCTCCCAGGTTCAAGTGATTCTCCTGTCTCAGTCTCCCTAGTAGCTGGGATTACAGGTGCCCACCACCATGCCCAACGAATTTTTTGTATTTTTAGTAGCAACAGGGTTTCACCACATTGGTCGGGCTAGTCTCAAACTCCTGACCTCAGGTGATCCACCTGCTTCTGCCTCCCAAAGTGCGGGGATTACAGGCGTGAACCACCATGCCCGGTAACTTTTGCTTTAATTCCTTGTTTGCCTTCACGTCCCAGTGTACATGGAAAGGACAGCTGCCATGAGAGGTGTGGAGTTGGAGGAGTCTCCAGGAGCATCAGAGGGTTCGGGGATTGTATTCTGGCAGTTTCTTGATCTTCTCTCTCAGTCTCGCTTTCGTCTCCATCACTTTCATCACCAAGGAGTGTGAGTAGCCCAGGGCGACCTGCTCTGAGAAAATGCCATCCAGAGTCTTCACCTCCTGGGTTGCTCTAGAAGACTTGGGCTTGTGGTTCCTGTAGCCCAGTACCCTGAAAGTCAGTGATGGGTTCCAGCTGTTGGTACCCTCATCGGCAGCCGCAGTGATGCTGCTCTTCCCACAGGCCAGGCTCTGAATTCTCCAGCCACAGAGATCTAGCACTGCTTTCAGGTACATGGTAAATTCAGGAGAGGTGTTGGTGGCACCCCCAAAATACAGACCATCCACTTCACTGATGGCAAAGGAGCAGGTGTAACCACCACAGATCTGGGAAGTCCCACGCCCAGAAAAGTCAAACAGCTTCACCAGGCAGGGGACCATCTCATCCTTCTGCTCTGCTTGACATAGCCAGCCATAGCCACCAAAGCCCCAGAAGAAGACTCGCTTCTGGGAGTCCAGGACCAATGTGTGGTTAGCGCCACAGGCCACATCTCGCACAGCCACATTTGGTACAGACAGAAATCTGTCAACCTTTTGCCTTCTCGATGAATATGGCTACTCGCCAGGGCACCAGTTAGCAGTTGTATTCTATCTGCTGTGCCCGGGCAATGAACTCCCATCCGAGTTATGTCCCAGCTGACCATATTCAGGGAACCAAAAGGAATAGAGGTTTCTTTTGCAGTCCGTTATTATAACTGAATTCAGCCCCACAGGCCACTTTGGTAATTGACTAGCCATTGTACATTATCTGCACGGGGCTGTGGACAGCATCTATTTCGTTGCCAAGGTCCAGCTTCATGATCTTGTTCTCCCCAAGCCCAAACACGGAGCCCGTTTCCATCAAGGCCGTGGTGTGGTTCCACCCACAGGCTGCAGACACAATCACTTTGTGGCTGAGACCCTCAATGAGTCTGGGGGCTTCTGCTCTCTTGGTGTCACCATTTTCCAGCTGCCCCTTCTTTAAGGAATTCTAATAAGCTAATCCCAGCACTTTGTGCAGGGCTCATAATTTGCAGTGAATGCCAGAAACTAAGTACTCAGACAGTTCCAGCTGAGAGGGGCTGGGGGTAGCAATTCCAAGACAGTCCGCTCCAGCATTCGTCCACCAAGTATTTATTGAAAGGGCCTGTATTAACTACAAACATCCACTAGATGGTCCTTTGAGGTGGGTTGCTAAGGCACCTGTGACCTTGTACACGTTCAAACTGCATTCTCAGGAGGCTGTTTTCAGTATTGCTTATCACACCACACACTTCACTCCCTGTCCTGTTTTCAGAGCCAAGGAGTTTCATTCCCATGCACAAATAACATATACAGTGCTTCAGTATTTCTCCATGCCTGACCTCAAATGCCATGTACATAAGCTTGAATATGTTGCTATGCACCCCCTACATCTCTCCTTTCTTTAATTCTCAAAGCATGCTAGTCATCCAATGCAAGGTAAGCTTCTGTCATTCTTCCCTGGTTGTATATGCGTCGGATGGCAGCACAGAGCCATCTGTAGATGCCTAGCAAACAGATACAAACAAGAATAAGTATAGCGGCCATCACCAAATGTGTATGTTTAACCCAGACAACCAAGTGTTAGAGTTTCACCATTGAAAGCCTTCTTGTAATTGCTGAAGGGAACTTGTTTGTAATTGCTGCGACCATTCTTCAAGTTGTTTCTTTAATTCACACTTAAGAGTGGAAATCTGAGAAGACAAATGGTTGTGATAAGCCCCCTGCAGGTGTGCTTTTTTAAATAACTACAAGGTGGAATCTCCTTCCCAGCTTTGGGTTAAATTTATAGGCAGCCACAATTCTGCATGCTGTTGTAAAATCATGACATAGGTTATATTTAACCGTGTAACATTTTGATGAGACAAGCATGTAGCATACCAGCTACTGGAAGAGACTTTAATACTACAAAAGGATTGATTTGTCTCTATGTTAAGAACACCTTGCCCAAGCAGAAGTGTGTAAGGGTGTGTAGTACAAATCAAGACTGTCTCAGTAACATTATTGTGCAGAAGGAGGGTAGAGTTGCCACTACTAGTAATGTACTCACCATGTGAAAGAACCCTTTCAAGAAAAGGAAGTCCTAATCTCCAAATTTAGGTATGAGCAGGGCTTAAAGCTTGTTTCCAAATTTTAGTTGTAATATAGATCCTGAAAGCCCATACTCTGGCCAGCTGATAGAACTATTGGAGGAACTCCCAAATTCAATTGTTTGATTTGCCCCCATGGGGTCCCCAATCAAGTAAAGTGCCATTAACAAACGGAGGCCCCTGACATGGCACAGCTCCCCTTTAGCTGTGTGGAGACTACTGGACAGCCTCAAACTTATACCTTCAATTCCTACTTGGATGGCATATAGGAAGATCAGGCACTTGTGTAGTTTTATAAGAAACTTCACTAAGATTAGTGGTAACAGCAGAAATAAAAGTCAAATTTGTAAGCTTAGCATCCCTTTTGGGCTGACAGTACAGATACTCCTGATGAATAAGAGTAACACACTTGTCATGTGCTACTGTGGAAAAACAAGGAAGGAGATTACTAGACATAAAATCAAGGAGTTATTAAGTGTAATCCATCCCAAATTTTCAGTTAAAGCATGAGACAGGGCTATCCACTGACCTCCTGTCCAAGAAGTATCATTAGATGACAAAGGCAGGTCAGCATCCCACCATGTAATAACATTAAAAACAAGGGGATTTATTGTTTCCTATGATCCATGATAGAGGAATTAAAAAAAAAAAAAAAGTAAAAACAAGGGGATTTAGAACATGACTCCAATAAACATGTTCTTAAGCTGATCCCACTTGGCATAGGACAAGAATTACCAGCCACCCTAACATCCATGCCCGTCTTACTTTCTCAGAAGTTTCCCCAATTACCGCCAGATCCGTAATAAACCAGTTCTCTGCAGTTGCAGGGGCTTCCACGGTGGCAAGCCGGATAGTTGCTTGTTGATCCAATTTCTGTAGCTGTCTTCAGGTAATGTCAGGTGACTTCTGTGTCATGACTGTCATTGCTGGTCAGTTCTCCAACAACAGATCCTGTTCTGAAGGAGAGATCCCCATATTCCCCCTTTTTTGTTTATTAAGATATACTTTAAGAGTTTTAATGAGTTCATTTAATAATGGCCTAACTGGTTGTTACAGGGGATGCCAGTTTTGTGTTGTATGTGTCAAAGTTGCAATGCATATGAAAATTGAATGCTAAGATAGTAAGATCCATTATCCATCTTTATAGTTTGTCAAAGGCCTAAAATCATAATAGATTCAAACAAATGAGCAATTCCATCTTTAGTTTTTTCTCCAGTCCAGGGGGTAGCAGGTATTAAGGCTGTATAAGTGTCCATGGTAACGTGGAGAAATTTAAAGCATCCAAAGGGTGAATACTGAGTAACATTAGTTTGCCAGATAACATTAGGCACCAGACCTCATGGGTTGGCAACAACCCCTAAGGAAAAAAAAGAGAGAATGCCATTGGCCATTAGGATGAGTTTTAATAATCATGTGAGCTTGAGCAAGTGTCAAATGAAACTGTTGTTCAAGACTGCGAGCATTCTGATGAAAAAAGCATGATCAGCTTGAGCTTGAAAAAATGCAGGAAAGTCTGCAAACCACATTTGTGGTTGCACCAGAGCATCAGCTCGAGTGTTCCCTTCTGATGAGGGACCGGGTAACCTAGAATGAGAGCGAATATGGGTGATGTAAAGATGGTGATGATAGGACAGAGGAGCTCGTGCAAAAAGAAACAAAGCTAGTAGAGATTCATTAGTAATGCCCTTCACATGTGCAGGATTTAAATGAGTAATGCTATACACCGCATAAACAGAATCACTAACTATACTTATGTCTTGGTGAGGAAATGTTTGTAAGGCCAATATTAGGGCACTTAACTCCACCTGTTGCATTTTAAAATGTTCCTGGATTTTGTGTTGCCAGTTTTGCATGGCATCTTGCCACACTATGCCTGTCTTTTAGGTTTTTTTTTTTTTTTTTGAACCATCTGTAAAGACAGTAGTGGTGTGAAGCAAGGGCTCAGAAACAGCAATAGACACAAATTTAACAGTTTGTGGAAAGTTCAGGAGCTTAGAGGCTGGTAAATGGAAGCTGACATTACCAATAGTCAGCCATTGCTACTTGCCAATTAAGATTACAAGCTAAGAGAGTATGAAATTGTTCCTTGCTTAATGTAGGAAAAGAGTAGCAGGATTATATCTTGATAACTGGACACAATGCTGGCGCCCCTTGATGAATAGAGAAGCCATTAAATCTATTGTCTTTTGTATATGTTTGGAGGGATTATGAGACAGGTAAATAGCACGTAAAATACAGAAATTGCAAAAGATAAAGCCTACCTGTTGAACTAAGGCATGGAAGGGTTGGATATTTTAAGTGATTTTTACCATATTTTGGCCCTTGAAAGTCATTAGAATGTGACTGCAAGTTACCAGGATAATAAACCTGCATTGAGTTAGCTTAAGTGTGCCAAAAAAAAAAAGAAGAAGAAGAAGAAGAAAAAAAAACCCAAAAAACTTGTTTTAAAAGTCTTTAGGTGCTGGCTATTTACTTGCATTAGCTCTCAGCTGGAATGTCTTAGAACTGAGCTTGGGAAAGTAGGGCTGCTGCCAGTTTCTTCCCATTTACTCCGGGCTCCTTAAGCAGCCTCTTTCCTTAATAGCCTGGCACCTGTTGCTGCTCTTGCCCTGAGAGGAAGGAAGGAAGACTACAAGTAGCAGCAAGAGGCCAGAGAACGACCAGGTGGTAAAGTACATTTATATGAGCACGGAGACTGGAGGCAAGCGGGTAACAGGCTGGGAGAGAAGCAGTCCCCTCATCCTCCAGACCACGTACGCTTGGAGCCAAGCCTGTAAGGTAAGGTCCTGAAAATGTACTGGGCTTTTTATTATTTTTAGCACCCCAAGCAGAGAGGCTCAGGAGAGGAGCAGACACGCAGCACAGGGTCTGCTTTGAACTTTCCCAGCCACGGTGTTTTTAAACATTTTGTTAAAGAGAAACATTCCTCACTGTTGCATCTATTTTCTGAAGACAACAGCAGCTGGTAGAGCTTGCCCACCTTTAGCATGTAACATGTGGCTACGGGAGAGCATCCCTCCTTAGCAGGCTTCTTCCCCAGAGCTCTGTTCTCTAGGCTGCCCCACACCCCTCTGCCCACCTTAGGCTAGTAAGGTTGGGGTGCACATGGACTGTTCCTTAGCCCTTCCCTTAGGGAGCCAGGGAAGACAAGGAATTGCTTGTCAGCTGAGACATGCAAGAGGTGGCAGGGAAGGGGAGAAGAAGGAAAAGCAGCAGCACAGCAAGCAGCAGGCCACCTTCTAAGCACGGTTACCAAGGCATGTGCCCATGGTGAGGAGGATTCTCGGGACCAGGCTGGAGCTGCCTGCAGCCACCTGGGAACCTGGTCTATGTCTCTTGGCTTCCCCTCTGTCACCACAAACCCAGAAAGGGGCAACTTGCCTAGGCTGCCAGTGACCAAATGGGCACTCCATGGCATCTTAGCAACTCTCCTGCCCCAAGCCACTGTGGGCAGCAAGAAAGCCAGAGCTTTCTGGGATAAAACCCAGAAAGCAGCATGCAACTTTCCCTTATAATACAGGGAAACAGAAAGAAGACAAGGCCAGAAAGGCTGATGCTGGATGTAAGAAGTGAGAACTTGCATATTAGGAAGACAATCATAATCAGCCACTTTCCTTCCCTCCTGGAAGCACTGCTCCAGCAGGGGAGTTTATCAAGGAGACGCGGCCATCCAATCATATAGACGTTTGCTGCCCAGTGTCTTATCCAAGAACCATCTCTTGGACTGCCTCCAATCTCCTTAAGGGGGATGAGAGGTGCTGCTGCCTGCACAAGGCCAACAGATGCAGGTCCCTTTAAGGGTAGAGGAAAAGAGGGCAATAGCTTTTCTATTGGGGGAGGAAAACGCTGCAGTCAGTCCTCATCCTCACTAGAAAAAGCCTCTTTCTTATTCCCCATAGAAGGGAATGATGTGGGGAAAGAAGTGTCTCCCTGTTGTTCTGGTTTCTGTTTTTCCTTCTCCTTTAAATCTCCTGAATTACCTTCAGATGGAGAAGATGGGCAGTTTGACTTGCCACAGTCTGGCAGATAGAGGATACAATGCAGAGCGTACCAGCACCCAGGTGGTCAAAATGTAACAGTAAAATGACCTTGCTCATATCCTCTTTTCAGGCAGCGACCTACCTGCTCCCATAACTCTAAATCTAGGGTTCCTTGATCAAAACCAATGGCATTCCCACTGAATTAAGAGCATAAGCTTGTGTAGAGCTCCAGGCTCTGCAGTGCACTGAATAGCCTTATGTAGCTGTTGGACTGTTTTAAAAAATACTTTTTGCTCTTTGGTCATTTCTTGATCCATGATAATCTAGCCCCTGATATTTTATGTGTGTGTCCCATCCTCCTGATGGGAGTCAGGACTGTTTCTTACCAGAATTCCCTGAAAACTGATGAGCTCTTCACCATAGTGTGTAAATTTAAGGCGATCATGTCAGGAGCTTATGGCTTGTAGTGAATGCCAAGAACAAAGTACTCAGTTCCAGCTGAGCGGGGATAGAGGGTAGCTCTTCTGAGAGTCCGCCCCAGCATCCATCCACCAAGTATTTGTTGAAAGGGCTTGTATTAACTGCAGACATCCACTAGATGGTCATTTGAGGTGGGTTGCTGAGGTGCCTGTGACCTTGTACACATTCAAACTGCATTCTCAGGAGGCTGTTTTCAGCATTCCTTATCATACCACACACTCCACTCCCTGTCCTGTTTTCAGAGCCAAGGAGTTTCATTCCCATGCACAAATAACATACACAGTGCTTCAGTATTTTTCTATGCCTGACCTCAAATGCCTTGAACCTAAGCTTGGATATGTTGCTGTGTACCCCTTACACTTTGGGAGGCTGAGGTGGGTGGATCATGAGGTCAAGAGAGTGATATCATGCTGGCCAACATGGTGAAACCCTGTCTCTAAAATTAAAAAATTAGCTGGGTGTGGCAGCATGTGCCTGTAGTCCCAGATACTCGGGAGGCTGAGGCAGGAGAATCACTTGAGCCCAGGAGGCGGAGTTGCAGTGAGCCGAGATCATGGCACTGCACTCCAGCCTGGTGACAGAGCAAGACTCCATTAAAAAAAAAAAAAAAGCTGATCTCATAGAAATAGAGTGGAGTAGTGGTTACCAGAAGGTCAGGGTGGGGTTGAGGGTAGGTAGGGAGACTTGGAAATGAGAAGAGGTTGGTGAACAGGTACAGGATTGCAGCTAGTTTGAAGAAATAAGATCTGGTGTCCTATTGCACAGTAGAGTGACTATATTTGACAATACTGTGTATTTCAAAATAATGAGAAGGTTTTAAATGTTCTTACTACAAAGAAATTATAAATGTTTGAGGTGATGGTAAGGCAATTACCCTGATTTGATCATTTCACAATGTATACATGTATTGAAAGATAATATTGTGTCCCATAAGTATCCACAGTTATGGGTCAAAAAATGTAAGAAATTCCTGTGTTTGGAAATTATTATTTTTTCCTTTTTCTTTTTTGAGATGGAGGCTTGCTCTGTCACCCAGGCTGGAGTGCAGTGGCTTGATCTCAGCTCACTGTGGCCTCCGCCTCCTGGGTTCAAGCAATTCTCCTGTCTTAGCTTCCAGAATAGCTGGGATTACAGGCACCTGCCACCACACCTGGATAATTTTTATATTTTTAGCAGAGATGGGGTTTCACCATGTTGGCTCTCAAACTCCTGATCTTAGGGTTCCACCCGCCTTGGCCTCCTGCAGTGTTGGGATTACAGGCATGAGCTACTGCACTCAGCTTGGAAATTACTATTTGAAGCTATGGATTATCTACTTATTTGTTGTCCCTGTTTGACTTGTAGACTTTGGTACAGACTGAAGTATAAAATTCCTATTGTTAACTGCATAAAAACCTGTTTTTTTTGTTTTGTTTTTGAGATGAAGTTTCGCTCTTGTTGCCCAGGCTGGAGTGCAATGGTGTGATCTCTGCTCACCTCAGCCTCTAGGGTTCAAGTGATTCTCCTGCCTCAGCCTCCTGAGTAGCTGGGATTACAGGCATGCAGCACCATGCATGGCTAATTCTGTATTTTTAGTAGAGACGGTTTTCTCCATGTTAGTCAGGCTGGTCTCAAACTTCCGACCTCAGGTGATCTGCCCACCTCAGCCTCCCAAAGTGCTGGGATTACAGGAGTGAGCCACTGCACCTGGCTAAAAACCTGTTATTAATAATAAAACTCAAAACAATACAAAAACAAAAGTTTCTTTATTATGAAGCCCTCTCTTTTTAAAAAGCAATCAGTAGAAACAAACAGTATGCTGTATCCCAGAATATCAGTATCTCTTCCAGAAAATTACTCCAAGTTTCACAGTAGTTCACTGAGTTCCATGGTTTGGGGGAATAGAAAAGCAGGGTAGTACCTGTTATACCTGTATTCAGTTTTTCCTCCTAGCGTATCCCCCTTTTATGGGTTAAAAGTGTCCTCTCAAAAGATGTTGAAGTTCTAACCCCTAGTAATCGTGCATATGACTTTACTTGGAAAATAGGGTTTGCAGATGATCAAGTTAAGATGAGGTCATAGGGTGAGCCCTAATCTAATATACTTGAGTATTTACAAAAAGAGGAAATTTTGTCACAGAAACTCTCCCTTAGAGAAGACAATGTGAATACACAGGGATAAGGCTGTCTATTTAATACCAGCCAATGAACACGTGAGGCTCCCAGAAACTAAGAACTCTTTCACATAATCAAAATGCCAAGTTGTTTGTTTTAAGGCGGGGTCTCGCTCTGTTAACCCAGGCTGGAGTGCAGTGGCACAATCTTGTCTCACTGCAATCACTGTCTCCCAGGTGTAAGTGATTCTCCTGCCTCAGAGGCCTCCTGGGTAGCTGGAATTACAGGTGCATGCCACTATGTCCAGGTAATTTTATTTATTTAGTTAGTAGAGAAGGGATTTTACCATGTTGACCAGGCTGTTCTTGAACTCTTGGCCTCAAGTGATTAGACTGCCTTAACTTCTCAAAGTGCTGGGATTATGGACATGAGCCACCACACTTGATCACATGCCAGTTTTCTGAGTGTATGTTTACTTTTTGGTTTCCTGCATATACCCCAACGTCCATATCTTCTATCTACCCACCATGTTCTCACTTCTGTTTAAATCAGATTTTGATTTTCTGAACATCTGAATGTTGAATTCACTGGTATCCTGGAATACATTGCAAATGATTCCTACTTACTTTTCACTGACACTGTTTCCTTTCCCTGGGTAGGTTCTGCTTGCTTAAATTTTTTATGTGAAGGTACCCTCAGCACTTTAGAAGACATATGAATTCAAAACATAATTATTTTTAGGAGAGTACATAAAAGTACTCTGAACCATAGAGTACTATTACATGGAAGCTTTTATTATAATTACCAGTTTTACATGATACATGCAGTTAAATATGTATTATGATTCCTATCTCCTGTGAAAGAGCTGGTTAATTGAGGAGAATGTGAAGGTCATTCCACCACAAAATGATCTAACTCAGAGTACTGAAGCATTAACAAGATTTATTCTGATTATCAGTGTTTTTTCTTATGCATCTCTTTTCATTATCTGATTGACATCTCTCATCAGTGATGTTAGTCTAAATGGTTGAATATTCTCCGAGTGTAGTAAATATAACAACTCAGCACCTTAATCTCACAATAAGGTTATTTTTTTGTCTTAATTTTCTCCTTGTCTATTTTGGAATATGGATCAGTAGCTTTGTTGTTGTTGTTGTTGTTTGTTTTTGAGACAGTCTTGCTACTCTGTTGAGCAGGCTGGAGTGCAATGGGTTGATTGCAGCTCACATTACAGCAGCCTCAATTTCCTGGGCTCAAGTAGATTCTCCCACCTCAGCCTCCTGAGTAGCTGCGACTACAGGCATGAGCCACACCTGGCTAAATCTTACATTTTTGGTAGAGATGGGGTCTCACTGTGTTGCCCAGTCTGGTCTCAAACTCCTGAGTTCAAGCAGTCCTCACACCTTGGCCTCCCAAGGTGCCAGGATTTCAGGTGTGAGAATTACTTCCAGCCAGCTGCTTCCATACAATAGGATTTGTTCTTACCATGTTTCCTAATGTGCTTTCTGCTGTTTCCTACTGTTCCAGGACACAAACGCAAAAAAAAAAAAATTTTTCATATATTTGTATGTATATAATATAAAATATATAATGTTCAAATGTGTGTGTGTGTGTGTGTGTGTGTGTGTATAGTGTTGTCTAGGTCCAGAGTTATAACTGAAGTTTTTGTTAGTTTAACCATTATAATTGGCATCCTCCTGCTGTCAGATTTACTCTAATGAAGAAATAGATTCCTGTTTATAATATTGAAAGAACGTGTATTGAATGATAGCTAGCTTTTGAAATGAAAATCTCAAGGGATAGTGACCCAATTTATTATGAGATTTGATATGTTTGATGGAGGGGACAGAAAATATTTTTAGCAGGTATCATGATTCCTAATTTTTGGGGTTTGGGTCTTAGAGGGAAGACTTCACCTTCAAGATCCCCTATGGACCAATTCCAGAAGTTGGAAACAGACATTTGGGAGATCTTTGGAGTCCTGTGTGGACTTGTGACCTCCTATCCTAAGTCCGGTCACAAATTGTTTAGCATTCTTGAATTGCACAGTGAGAAATGAGGGCCTTGGTCAAATGTTTCTCCTTTGTGCCATGGTGTACTTTGGGCACAGCTTTAACTTTGCATTGACTATAAGGCTCTTTATTTTAGCTTTGTAGATGAGTGTGTGCTGCTTAGTTTGAAATTCTGTCTCTGCTACCTTCTAGCTGTGTGAACCCGGGTGAATTATCTTTCTGAGGTTTAGTTTTCTAATGTGTAAAATGAGAATAATAAAGTGCCCAATTCATAGTGTGGTTGTAAGGATGAAATAAGATATATGATGGTTCAGGGTAACAGTATGTGGTAAGCATTGAGTCAGTGACATCTATTACTATAACTTCTTTACTTGTGCTGCTCATGAATTCATGTCGTATTTTCAAAGAGCTTGGCTGCAGCCCTCTGAGGAACTGTTAAACTGAACTGATTGATGAGAGTTTGGTCACATGGTACCCACACTATATAGAGCCAAGGAACCACTTACGTTTGGACATGTTGGTGGATCACTTAAATTCATGCCACTGGCCTTGAAGGACCTTGAACAAAAGCATTTCCTTGGTTCATTGCAAACCTATCACTAGTGTTAGAAAAACAACCTATGCACATGTGAGTTAGAGGCATCACCTCTGTGGAGGAAGCATCGTTGCAGTTATTGACTTCTTGCTGTGCTATGTTTTATATAATAATGCTTTAATGTTTTAGTCAAAATGAAAATCCATTTAAGAAAACTCAAGTACAGACTGAATTGCTAAAATGTTATATGACAAGAGTGCTGTAATGACATTTTTATAAGTCAGTATTTATTGCATGTCAATAAATTCTGCACTATTCTAGTTGAACAGGAAGAGACTAGTTCATAAAAAGCTCATTACCCTAAGCTAGGTGTTAATCATCTCTTTGTCTGTGTTAATATTCCAATATGCTGTGTAATGCCAGGCTTGGAATACAAAAGTTCAGGATTATATAAGTGTTCTGGCATGCATAACTGTTTGAGCAAGACACTTGGAATTCTAGCTTGTCCAGCAGTTTAACTAGGCTGTGCAAACAATAGGGGTGAGAACATAGCAAAATGCCCCTATTTGAATGATTCTTAATACAGCTGTCTTTTGATGGCTTTCTCACAAATTGTTCAGTCCTGAGAGTCCCATATCTTTTTCCTGTCAATAGTTTACTGTCTTTACACAAGGAAACTTGCTAAGTGTCTTAAGAAGTGGTGACATTCATTATTTTTTTAAAGATATCTGAAGATAACTCTTTTTTCTCATTAGCTTTTATATAAAAATTAGTCCTTAAGTTGGTATATATAGTGTATAGATACTTTAGGGACACTAAATAGTCATTAAAGTGCAAAAAAAAAAAAAAGGCAGTTAGCTTTTAAGAACAAATGTCTCACTTTAACATAGAGCAGACCCTTCTTGATCACTGCCAACTTTCTATTAATCTGATAGATATGCAAGGATTCTGTTCTGAAGAGAAAAATAGCTAGTAGTTCATTAACAATTGACTCTGCACCAGAGTCTGACCTAAGCATGTATATGTATTAACTCACTAAATATGTGTATTAACTTACTACCTCGAGGTAGGTAATTTTATCTTTTCCATTTTACAAATTAGGAAACCAAGGCCTACAGAGATCAGATAACTTGCTTGAGTAAGTGGTTGAAAAGGGATTCAAATATAGGCTATAATTAGGCCAGGCGTGGTGGCTCCCACCTATAAGCCCAGCATTTTGGTAGACCAAGGCAGGTGGATCACCTGAGGTCAAGAGTTTGAGACCAGCCTGGCCAACATGGTGAAACCCTGTCTCTATTAAAAATATAAAAATTAGCTGGGATTGGTGGCACATGCCTGTAATCCCAACTATTTGGGAGGCTGAGGCAGGAGAATTGCTTGAACCCTGGAGGTGGAGGTTGCAGTGAGCTGAGATCTCCCTCCAGCCTGGGAGACAGTGTGATACTCTTTCAAAAAAAAAAAAAAAAAAAAAAAAAAATCCAAAAAGCAAAAACAAAAAACCAAATATAGGCTAATTGGCTTCAGTAACAGAGTTCTTCAACACTAAACTATTTGTGTTTTGGATGCCAAAAAAAGACTTTGCAAACATCAATTGAACATTCTAGATATAATTTTTTCCTAATATTTAAAAAAGGGGGAAAAAGAAAATGATGAAAATTTAGAATAGATTTTTTTTCTTGCCCAAAAACATCTCATGGAAAATACATGTCAAAAGGGCTTTTGGAACACTTTGCTTTTTTGGTCTTTTATTCTTCGTGTCTTGGTGAAAGGACAAAGTCCTTAGTTAGGAGGTTCTGGTTCCAGGCTCTGCTAACAGTTGTATCACATTGGTTAAGTCACTCTTTCTCTTTGGACTCTTTTCCAAGTGAAAATACTAATGTACTGTTACTAATCTTATGTAATTATTGGGAGAATCAGAACTGATAGGAAATGATTTAAAAATACCAAATAGTGTAGAAATATAAAATGGTATTTATAGTTGTTTATTATCACTAGCCATATATGGAATCATGTCACCTCAGACTTAGAAAAAGTGTTAGTCACTTAGTAACAGGCATTGTGGTGGGGTAGCAAGAGCTGTAACATTTGTCCTGCATTAAAATCTTTACTCAGCCACTTATTTACTTAATCTTGGGCTGGTGATCCAACTTCTCTGCGTCTCAGCTTTATTTGTAAAAGAGAGAGAATTATATTTTCTTCCCTGGGATATGAGGATTAAATGTAGTGTCCTGTCACATGCTCTCTCAGGAAATCCTCAGACAGACTAAAAGAAAACAAAACAAAGCCCAGAACAGGCTGTCGATAGAAAATCAATACAAGTAGGAAAAATCACACACTATACATTTTGAAGATAAATGGAAGTCAATGAAAATTTACTAAGTATTACTATAATAAGTGTTTCAAGTATTCTTACTAGAGGAACATGTGAAAGGTATGAGATGCCAATAGCATCTTTATTTTTATGTTTTACCTGCAGCCCCTGTTTTGGCTAAGTATCCTTAAAACATAGCAATACTATGCTAACTACTTGTAATTTTTAGAAGATGACAATACCACAAAATCTGATGGTTTATAGTTTCTTTAGGTTTATCTATATACACAACTTGTGAGTGGTGGCAGTGTGGTAGGCAGAATGACACAGTGAAGATATCCATGTCCTAATCCCCAGAACCTGTGAATATGTTATGCTGTATGCCAAGGAGAAATTAGGGTTGCAGGTGGAATTAGGATTGCTATCAGCTGAGCTTAAAATAGGGCGAGTATGTTGGGTTATCCAGGTGGGCCCAATGTAATCACAAGGGTTCTAAAATGTGAAAGAGGGAGGTAGAAGAGAGAGATCCAGAGTGATGGCACCATCTGAAGGACTTGGCCTAATGTTGCTGTCTTTGAGGAATAAGAAAGGGGTTTATGAGCCAAGGAATGCAAGAAGCCAGCAGAAGCTGTAAAAGGCATGGATAACGATTCTTCCCTGGAGTTTTCCAGAAAGGAGTGCAGCCCTGCCAACACCTTAATTTTAGTACTATGAGATCCATTTTGAACTTCTGAATGACGGAACTGTAAGATAATGCATTTGTGTTATTTTAAGCCACTGAATTTTGTGAATTTGTTACAGCAGCCATAGAATTAGTACAGGCAGTTTTCTTTGTTTTCAATTCTTTTACTTTTCTAATTGCATTGGCTAATTGCATTATTTGCATTGGTTAATTGCATATTCTAATTGCATAGTTGCTTCTATTAAATATACTAATATTTAATAGTATAATTAGACTAATATTGCTTCTATTAATTTAATAGAAGAAATAGTGTTAAATGTTCTTATTTTCATTTTAATAGAAATGTTTCTAACTTTTGGTAATAAATGTTTGCTATAGATTTTTAATATATTCATCCCTATGTCAGGTTAAGAAAACTGCATTGTATTTCATCTTTTAAAATCAGAGAATACCTATTAATTTTAATAATTATTATATCTTAATTTCCCCTTTCTTATATATTTCTTATCCTATTTTTGTACCCAAAATAGTATAATTAGGCTTTCTCCTTCTTTCTTACATTTTGGGAAAAGATAACTAGTCAGAGAGGAGAATACTCTTTAAAAATTAATGAATATTTTAGCCCTAAATGTAGAAAAAAATAACTTTATTGTTTTTGAGTTCTCAGAGTAGTACCAAAATTGCTAGATGAATTAAAGAAGAAAGTGAGAGCTGATTGTGGCAGTAAACTGTAGACAGTAAGTTGTGGGCAGTAAATCTAAAACAGTAAAAAAATGTGTAGCTAAAACTATCTAATGGTAAGTTCTATGGTCAAACTTTTTTTTTTTTTGAGACACAGTTTAGCTCTTGTTGCCCAGGCTGGAGTGGAATGTGTGATTTCGACTCACTGCAACCTCCACCTCCCAGGTTCAGGCGATTCTCCTGCCTCACTGACCTCAGGTGATCCACCCGCCTCAGCCTCTCAAAGTGCTGGGATTATAGGCATGAGCCACCACACCTGGCCTGTATTTTTTTTAGTAGAGATGAAGTTTCACCATGTTGGCCAGGCTAGTCTCGAACTCCTGACCTCAGGTGATTTACCCTTGGCCTCCCAAAGTGCTGGGATCATAGGCCTGAGCCACCACACTGAGCTGAGTCAAACATCTTTATCCATTTTTTTTTTTTGGTTATCCCCTGCTTTTATGTTTGTTTTCATTTTCTGAAGGTAGATGGAGTAGTATAGGACATTCCACAATTATTCAATGTCAAGATGGCTAAGATATTTGATACGTTGTCCATTTACTGAATATCTCAACCGTAGATGAGGTCAACAATTATTTCCTCCACAGTTTGACCATTTCAGAACTCCCGTCTTCTCAGCCAGTGACTTGATATATTTGCCCATTATAAATATGACTCCTTTTCTTTCATTGTTTCTGTATTCTAACCTTAATTTTAATTTGTAAGTATCAACTCATAATTTGGAAAAGCTTATATCTACTTGACTGCCTTTTATGTACTCTACTGTAAAACATTTTCCAGATGGGATGTTATTACTTTGGAACTTGTCATTGCCTGTAAATGATGGATTTGGTGGATGCTGAAAGCAGACTTCAATTCAAGCTAATAAGTGAATCCTGGTGCATTTAAGGGTGGAGCTATGAGAGGGGATTGAGGGTTGAATGCAGTGGAGATGAAAAGGAAGAGTGGAAAAGAATGCCATAGAGTGAGGAGTTACTGGGGAAGACAGCTCTGAATAGTCACTCCTTGGAACAACTCCTGTGATAGGAATGCCAGTTGAGCAACAAGGCTCTGCATACCTCAGTTATGGCAAGTTTTGACTGAATTGGAGCAAATACTGCTGTAGGACAGCATTTCCCAAATTGTGTCCATGAAAGATATATCCTTTATCCCTTTAATAGACATTCCAGTTCATATTCTTTTTGTTTTTGACACCAAGTTTCCCTCTTGTTTGCCCAGGCTGGAGTGCAATGGAGTGATCTTGGCTCACTGCAACCTCTGCATTCCAGGTTCAAGTGATTCTCCTGCCTCAGCCTCCCGAGTAGCTAGGATTACAGGCACGTACCATCATGCCCGGCTAATTTTGTATTTTTAGTAGAGATGGGGTTTCCCCACATTGACCAGGCTAGTCTCTAACTCCTGACCTCAGGTGATCGCCCACCTCTGCCTCCCAAAGTGCTGGGATTACAGGCTTGAGCCACTGTGCCCGGCCCCAGTTCATATTCTTATGTGGCATTATCTTATTTGTGGAATACTCAGTACTATTTTATTGGATAATTGTTTTCTGAAGGACATAGCTTGGTTCAGAAAAAGTAAAAAACTCTCCCGCCTCCCCACCAAGTCTTTTCTGCTATCACTATTGGATATTGATACTACATAGAATAGAAAGGAAAATGCACATGGACTTATGTTCCTTGTATTGAGGGATTCTTTATTCTGAATCAGTAGAAAAGTCATGCAGATTTTAATATGCATTACATGCTCACTGTTGCATTGCATATTCACACACCCAGTTGCTCATATTATCCCTGGATGACTTGTTTCTCTTTCTCTCTCTCTCTCTCTTTTTTTTTTTTTTTGGTTAATTGCTTTCATTAGTGTATTTATTTAATATATATTGAGTGCCAACGATGTGCTGGACATTAAAGACATCAGGGCAAACAACATAGAGCTCTCTCTCTTTATGGAGCCATAGCATGTCAAAAATGCTATGATCCATGAAGTACAAGAGGCAAAGGGAGCACAGAGGAGAGCTATGCAACCAACACTGGAAAATCCAGGGACGCTTCCCCAGAGGCAGCAATGCCTAAGCTGAGATTTCTTTTTTCTTTTCTCGCTTTTTTTTTTTTTTTAAGACCTCTGCCTCCTGGGTTCAAGCAATTCTCTTACCTCAGCCTCCTGGTAGCTGGGATTACAGGCACCCGCCACCTTAGCTCTTTTTTTTTTTTTTTGACATGGAGTTTTTCTCTTGTTGTCCAGGCTGGAGTGCAATGGTGCAATCTCAGCTCATTGTAATCTCTGCCTCCCAGGTTCAAACGCTTCTCCTGCCTCAGTCTCCTAAGTAGCTGAGATTATAGGCACACACCACCAGACCTGGCTAATTTTTGTGTTTTTAGTAGAGACAGGGTTTCGCCATGTTGGCAGGCTGGTCTCGAACTCGTGAACTCAGGTGATCCACCTACATTGGCCTCCCAAAGTGCTGGGATTTTAGGCATAAGCCACTGAGCCCAGCCTCTTTTTTTTTTTTAAAGCCTCTGAGACAAGTTCAACTACGCTGAGACTTAAAGGGTAAATAGAAGGCAGGGAGGCAAGGTGGGCTTTTAGATTAAGGAGGGAGAAAACAGTGGCAGAGAGAAAGTCTGGAAATGATAGAGAAGAGCCTGGTCGAATAACTGAAAAATAAATGCAATTTGTCTAGATGAATTACAAGGAAAAGAATGATGAGAGGTAAGGCTAGAGGAGTAGATATAGACTGAATAAAGAAGGGCCTTATAAATGGTAAGGGATTTGAGATTTATCCTGAGAGAAACAGAGCTTCAAGTTAAAGCGTTTTAAGCAGGGAAAGATCATTCTGGCTACTGTATGTAGGGCAGGACCAACCACTGTGAGACCTGCTGTTACAGTAATTCAGACAAGACACACAAGTTACTGGGCCTTAGCTTCTGGCCGTGCAATGCTGTAAAGATGGCAGTTGTAGTTTATATTGAGTCAGTAGAATCTGCTGGTCATGAAGAGTGATTGGGGATGATGGAGGGTGGAGTCAGAGGTGACAGGTAAGTTTTGGTTTCATCAACTGTATGAATGGTGATACTATTCCCTGTGATGTGGGGCAGAGGAGGAGGAATGTGGCATAGAGGGAGTGGGCAAGATCAGTTCTGCACATGTTGAGTTTGAGGTGCCTCTTGCACATCCAGAAGTATGCAGCTGTAATCAAAACTGGAGTCTGCGGAGAGATAGAGGCATATTGATGGTAACTTAATTCCTAAGGCTTTAGGAGCTCACTAGGGGAGAGAGTAGTTTCACTATGTGTTTGGGGCAGGGCTTAATAATGGCTCGAAGAGGGCCGGTTGCAGTAGCTCATGCCTGTAATCCCAGCACTTTGGGAAGCTGAGGCTGGTGGAACACCTGAGGTCAGGAGTTTGAGACCAGCCTGACCAACATGGAGAAATCCTGTCGCTGCTAAAAATACAAAATTAGCCAGCTGTGGTGGTGCATGCCTGTAATCCCAGCTACTCAGAAGGCTGAGGCAGGAGAATCGTTTGAACCCAGGAGGTGGAGGTTGTGGTGAGCCAAGATCCCGCCATTGCACTCCAGCCTGGGCAACAAGAGCAAAACTGTCTCAAAAAAAAAAAAAAAAAAAAGGTGAGGAAGTGGGTGTGGTGAGTACATAATCAACTTTCTAGAAGTCAGTCTTGAAGGGGCAGCAAGCAAAAAAAATAAAATCCAGCAGCTAAATGGGCTCATAGGGTTGAGGAAAGGCCTTTATAAAAATGGAAGATATCCAAATATACTTAAACGTTTTAGTAAAAGGGAAGGACAAGTTGAAACAACAGGATAAGGTCTGAGAAGCCTGGGGTGGATGTGGAGCATTTGTGGCAGAGTTTAGCCTTAAGCAGGGAGCGTGACATCATTTTCAATTATAGGAGAAGGGAAGGAAGGAATCAAAGGTGTAGAGGGAGGTACACTTTCAGTCTGCTGGAGGGGTTTGAGAGCGTCTCTCTGTGGATTTCTTTTCTTTTGTGAATGCAAGATCATCTACTGAGAATGACAGGGGGAGAAATTAAAGGAGAGTAGAAAAAGTTTGAATGACCACCATGATTAGGGAAACATAGATAGATGGTTGGTTGTTGGTAGTTGCGGAATGCACAAGTGAATTTGGAGACTTCGAATTTATAATGAACCAATCTGAACTACTGAGTGATTTTTCTCCCATAGCACTGAGTGGACACCACCAGGTAAAGAGGCAGAGAAGGTGGACAGCTGGGCTGTAATACTTGGCTTTTGCCCAATGGGCACACAAAAGAACAGTGGGGTAGGGAAGTGGTTGGCATCAGTGTAGGTGAAAGTTTATTCTGTGTAACCTAAGTTGGAGAGGAGAAGTGGAGCTGTGTGGGGCATGGTGAGGAGGGCTGAGAGGTAAAGGGAGTGGAGGTGGTTGTTAAGAGCAAGAACAGGTACAGTGGGAGTCATTGGGAAGGAAACCCTGGCAGGATAGGAGAGAGTCCTCAGAATGGGAGGTTTGAATGCATTATTCCAGAGTTGGAGGAGCTTCAGGGATTGACAAAATCAGTGTGTCAGGGAAGTGAGTGGCAGAATTGGAGGGTGCAAGAAGTCATTAGAAATGAGGTCTGAGAAGATACTGGAATAAGGTGTTGGTTATATTGCCCATGTTGATGTGTAAGCACCTCAAATGATAGCATATAGGGAGAAAAATAAGACTGTGAACCATGTACTAAGGAATTCAATGAAGGAATGACTGAGAAGATGGCTGCAAAGAAGAAGGGCAGAGGATGCTAGTAACCGGTTAGCATAAGACCCAAAGAAATGGGGCTTTCTACACATGGACGAAGAATTAATTGTGTGGAATCGGCAATAAGGAGCAATGTGAATGCCAAACTGTCTTTCCATCTAAGCAGAATTGTGGAAAAATTAGCAGCCTCCACTTGAAGGAGTTGCAAAAGAGTGACCTCAGAATTTCAGTTAAGGCACTGATAAGGAAAGAAAATTCATAGAAGAGGTTTATAGTAAAAGGAAGGTCACCACCCTGAATTAATGTCACTTATATTTTAGTAAAATGGACTAGACTAGCCGTGCTTCTCAAAGTGTGGATCTTAGATTAAGTGCACGACCACCACCTAGGAGCTTGTTAAAAATAGAAATTCTCGAGTCCAATACCAGATCTCTTGAATCAGAAATTTAGTGGGACCCAGCTATCTGGTTTCACAAGTTCTCCAGGTGATTCTGATAAATGCTGAAGTTTGAGAACTCTCAGACTAGATTTACCTTCCTAAAATGAAGAGACAATGAAAAGTCAACAAAGGCAAATTGAGAGAGTTATAAGGCAAGCATTTGATGTTTAAATAGATAACATGCACACTGTACAAAAGTGCAGAGGGACTGCAACAAAATCGTGGTCCTCAGTTTTATTGGCTTGCTCTAAACCACACATCAGTCATCGTGGGCTTCCTGCTCTTTACTCCTGTTCTCCATGGAGTAATTCAAACCTTCTCTACTTTAAGTTCTTCATCCTCCCTGAACACTTATTAGGTGATATTCTACCTACCACCAAGCAGGTGATATTACATCATACTTTATATAAAACATATCTTTAGACTTGAAAAAGGTTGCAACACATCTTCTCTTAGTTTGAGAACTAGCTATCATATTACAGACAAGCTTTGTGGATTGTTTTTTTGTTTTTGTTTTTCATTTCCTTGATGAATATTTTTATTTTTTAAAATTATACTTTAAGTTCTGGGGTACATGTGCAGAATGTGCAGTTTTGTTACATAGGTATATACGTGCCATGGTGGTTTGCTACATCCATCACCCTGTCACCTACATTAGGTATTTCTCCTAATGCTATTCTTTCCCTATCCCCCGAACCCCCGCTATCCCTCCCCAGCCCTCCACCACCCCCAACAACAGGCCCAAGTGTGTGATGTCCCCCCAAAACCCTGTGTCCATGTGTTTTCATTATTAAACACCCACTTAGGAGTGAGAACATGTAGTGTTTGGTTTTCTGTTCTTGTGTCAGTTTGCTGAGAATGATAGTTTCCAGCTTTATCTATGTCCCTGCAAAGAACATGAACTCATCCTTTTTTATAGCTGCATAGTATTCCATGGTGTACATGTGCCACATTTTCTTTATCCAGTCTGTCATTGATGGGCATTTGGGTTGGTTCCAAGTCTTCACCATTGTGAACAGTACTGCAATAAACATAAGTGTGCATGTGTCTTTATAATGGAATGATTTATAATCCTTTGGGTATATACCCAGCAATGGGACTGCTGGGTCAAATGGTATTTCTAGTTCTAGATCCTTGAATCACCACAGTCTTCCACAATGGATGAACTAATTTACACTCCCACCAACAGTGTAAAAGTGTTCCTATTTCTCCATATCCTCTCCAGCATCTGTTGTCTCCAGATTTTTTAATGATCGCCATTCTAACTGGCATGAGATGGTATCTCAATG